>JACEIK010003646.1:126758-158959 GCA_018107945.1 Datura stramonium | reverse complement strand
TGTGCACTTACAGAAGAGATAAAAGAGAATACTACAAAAGCGTAAGGTTTTGCAACAATCTAAGTGGTAAGAATTTTATTGACGAACTTGTTCTAGTAAAGTGATAGGCTAGTGTCAACAATCTTGTACTAGATGTTGATCATTGAGTTGTAATTGATGTAATCGTAATTCAGTGAGCTATAAAGTGGATTAAAGAGAATTTTTCTTCAAATAGAGTATACTGGTACGACGGTTGGGAATACAATTCTGGGAAGGAGTGTAAGTGGTATACCCCGGAAGCCCAAAGATTAGATCCAAGAGTTGAAATAGAGAAAAGTTTAAGAACTGGAACAAGGCACATAACGAGTCGTGGGATGACTTGTTGGTGCATCCCACGAGTTGTGATGTGACTCGTGGGGAGGCCAGTGAGGAGTTTGGAAAATTTGGGAAAAAGGATTCCCACGTATGTGACCACGACTCATGGTCAGACCCCACGAGTCGTTGTGTTAGTCGTGGGGTGAGTAAGTAAATAAAAGAGAAGAAGGAAGGAAGTGCAGTCGAAAGGAGAGCCCCATGAGCGTGGTCAGTCCCCACGATTCGTGGGGTGAGTCGTGGTCAAGCAGAGAAGGTTTTTATTGAAGCTTAGGCAGTGCACTTCACGGATGGTGATCACGAGTCATGGTCACCAGGAACGAGTCATTAGGTTGTCCAATTTGAGCCCTGAAGACCTGAGAAGCAGTGAACCTCACGGATCAAGCCACGAGACAGGACCCTTGACGACGAGTCGTTAGGTCCCTCATTGGAACCACCTGATAGTTATTTTCTATGAGTTTCGTAAGGGATTTTCTGTAATTTCTAAGCTTTTAAGGCCTAAACTACGTTGTTTTTAGTTATAAATAGTGACTTTTAAAGAGGTTAAGTTTATTTTAGGCCTTATTCATTCATGCATGTAAGGTAGAATACTTGAGAGGGTGATCAAGCCTAGCCTTCTTCAATTTTCTTTTTGGGCATCTAAAGAAGTGTATGAATCAGCTACCAGCAGGTACGTAGGGTTAGAAATGGGTGATTTCCTTCACACCCATGCCCAATCCCTTGCTAAAGTATAAAATTTCTATGTCTACTCTATGGGGTTTTAACCCAAATGCATGAATCTCCTATTTCTATACATGGGTATGATTTAATTATGATTCTACTATTGAATTATAAAGCATGGGTAATTTTTATGATGTTTTCAATTTAAAATCATGTTTCTAGTTGTATAAATTTAAAAGCCCAGTGATGAGATGTTCTTGAAAGATGAGATTTGTGATGAATATATGATGATGATGAGATATTAGGATGAAAAGCATGTTTTGAAGCTACCCATATTTACAATTATGTCTTTAATGAGAATTGAGTATTTCTAAGAATGATAAAGCATTGGGCAATGCCCACATGTTAAGTATGAATGATGATTTTTCCCGAATTGAGTTACACACTGTTTTGGAGCAAAGACTCCCAATTACATTTGCAGATTGTGGTACGTTTAGAGTTGATGTTTTCCTATGCATAGCTTACCACATGATTTTGGAGCGAAGACTCCAAATTATAATTTCAGCTTGTGGTATGTTTTGAGCTTAAGCTTCTCATATGCATGATTTTACATTTGAGATGTATTTGACTATTGAGCTTCGTCAATGGACGATGTTTAGATTTCTTATAAAATGATGTAGAGCATATGCATATTTTTGAGAGTAATGTCTAGCACCGAGCAGGCTAAGGGTCGATCACCCCGTGCCTCAAAACTACACGTCAACGTAGGTTGCTACTGTTATATATATTACTTAGGGACCTCCCTTGTGAGATTCCCCTTCCCGAATTGGCCTTCAACTTGATATCGATATCATGGCATCGTCCCTAGCCCTGGCAAGGCTTTGGACGTCACTATCCACTTGAGTGTGATAGTTGGGACCACGTAAGCTCTATTGTGGTATGTTGGTTAAAAGACGAGTCTCCCATTGTTCCTCATGATTTCAGATATGCATATTCATCACTCACGAGATTTATGTAAATGTACATTCTAAAGTAGGTTTGAATCAATGTTCAGCTTTACTTATAAGTGTCAGAATTAAGCTTTGAGTCAATCGATTCAGTTATGATGTTATGAAGTTATATCATGTGATGTTATGAAGAGATCATGATTTCAAAAAGAATGCATTCAAGTCCTATTCTCATATTCTTAATTTTTATGTTATATCATGCATTGTCTTTAAATGATTTTACTTAGTTTAGTGATTTTTATTACCTTTTACACTCAGTACATTCCACATACTGACCGCATGCTATATGTTGTATCATTTAATGATATAGGACCCGGATCCCAGCTTCAGCCCCGCTCCTAGTTCAACTTCAGATTTAGCACTTTCATTGTTGGTGAGTCCTCATCTCTTGAGGACTAGACTATTCAAATTTCTTATAAGTATTTCAGTTTCAGTTTTGTTGATTTGTTGGGGTATTGTCCCATCAACTCGTCATGTTTAGAGGCTTTTCAGATATATGGTTGTATTCACTTGAGATTGTGTATTATGACATTATGTTTAAGTTAGGCTTCCGCTATGTTTATATTTTTGATTATTCCATTTTATATGATTGAGTTAGATGTATGCTTATATCATGGGTTCACTTGGGGTCTCTCGGGGCTCCTACGATCCGAGTCTCCTTCCAGATCATGACAAACTTGGTATCAGAGAAATAGGTTTGAAGTGTCCTAGGGTGTTTGAATGCCGCGTTAAGTAGAGTCTTTTTCATGGGTGTGAACTGCGCCACACTTATGATGAAGAGGCTACTAGATGTTTAGGAAATGTTTCCTCCTTTCATAACGATGTTTAGGAAATGTCCTGTGATGAAATGCCTTCCTATCCTTATAATTTGTGTTATTCGTGATTGCAGAATTATGGCTCCCCGAAGGATGCTAGGTAGAAGTAATGAGAATGGTGAAGGCCATGAGGATGGCAACGGTAACGGGCACTAGCAAGCCCACCAGTTTAGGAACCCCAAGCACCGGAGCCAGTTGCTCATGTTGAGTTACGGGCCGCTATTCAGATGCTTGCACAGGCCTTGACTACTTAGATCAATCAGTAGGCTGTAGCGCATGTTCCGCAAAATGGCAATGCAGCGGTGACTCGAGTTCAAGACTTCTTGAGAATGAACCTGCCGGAACCCGAGTCTATATTCATTCATCCTTACAGAATGGCTCCACCCGAACTAATGGAGTTGAAAGAGCAGTTGAAGGACTTGTTAGGTAAGGGTTTCATTAGACCGAGCTAGTCCCCATGGGGTGCACCAGTTCTCTTTCTCCGAAAGAAGGATGGTTCTCTTCGCATTTGTATTGATTATTGGCAATTAAACAAAGTTACCATCAAGAACAGGAATATTTTACCCATGATTGATGATTTATTTGACCAGCTTCAGGGTGCCAAATGTTTCTCGATGATAGATCTCAGATCCAGGTACCATAAGCTCAAAGATCTGGAGAGTGACATCCCAAAGATAGCCTTTAGGACTTGGTATAGTCATTATGAGTTTGTAGTTATGTCTTTTGGACTAACGAATGCTCCTGCAACTTTTATGGACTTGATGAACAGGGTGTTCAAGCCATACTTGGACATGTTCGTGATTGTGTTTATTGATGACATCTTGATATACTCACGGAGCGAGAAGGAGCATGCCTCTCATTTGAGAGTAGTACTTCAGACTCTCAAGGATTGTAAATTATATGCCAAATTCAGCAAGTGCGAGTTTTGGTTAAACTCTGTAGCATTTTTGGGACATGTGGTATCGAGTGAGGGCATAAAAGTAGATTCTCATAAAATTGAGGTGGTGAAGAATTGGCCCAGACCGATGAACCCTTCAGATATTCGGAGTTTCTTCTGTCTAGCTAGCTATTATCGAAGATTTGTTGAGGGTTTCTCATCTATTGCAACACCTTTTACCAATTTGACTCAGAAGAAGGTGAAATTCCAATGGTTAGAGGCTTTTGAGAAGAGCTTCCAAGAGTTGAAGGCTCGACTTACTTCAGCACCAGTGTTAACTCTATTGTAGGGTACCAATGGATTCATGGTGTATTGCTATGCTTCAAGGATCGGACTTGGGTGTGTATTGACGCAACACGGGAAAGTCATAACCTACGCCTCTAGACAGTTGAAAGTTCATGAGAAGAATTATCCGACCCATGATCTTAAATTTGCAGTAGTGGTTTTCTCTTTCAAGATATGGCGATATTATCTATACGGGGTCCATGTGGATGTATTTACGGACCACAAGAGCTTACAATATGTGTTCACTCAGAAGGATCTCAATATTCGGCAAAGGAGGTGGTTGGAGCTGCTCAAGGTCTACGATATGAGTATGCTTTACCTTCCGGGTAAGGCCGATATAGTGGCAGACACACTTAGTAGGCTCTCTATGGAGAGTGTGTCCCGTGTGGATGAAGGGAAAAAGGAGTTGGTGAAGGATGTGCATTGACTCGCAAGGTTGGGAGTTAGGTTGGTTGACTCGACCTATGGCAGTTTTTGTGGTTCAGTACAGTTCAGAATCGTCCTAGGTGGCTGATGTAAACACTAGGCAAGATGAGGACCTGATTTTGGTAAAGTTAAAGGAAGTCATTCAGAATCAGAAGGTAGAGGTCTTCTACAAAGGGGAAGATGGTGTCCTTTGGTACCAAGGTCGCTTGTGTGTTTCAGATATAGATGATTTGAGGAGTCGGATGTTGTACGAGTCTCATGGATCCAGGATATCTATCCATCTAGGAGCCACCAAGATATATTGTGACTTACAAGAAATCTATTGGTGGAATGGAATGAAGAGGGATATTGCAGAATTCTTAGCCAAGTGTACAAACTGTCGGCAAGTAAAGGTTGAGCATCAAAGACCAGGAGGTGTACTTCAGGATATCAGCATTCCTACTTGGAAGTGGGAAGAAATTAATATGGATTTCATCTCAAGTCTTCCTCGTACCCGTCGGCAATATGAATCCGTTTGTGTTGTGGTAGACAGGTTGATCAAGGCTGCACATTTCCTACTAGTTAAGACCACGAATTCGGTGGAGGATTATGCCAAGTTATATATCCAGGGTCTAGTCTGACTGCATGGAGTTCCTTTATCCATCTTTCAAATAGAGGTACTCAATTTACCTCTCAATTTTGGATATCGTTTCAAAAAGGATTGGGTACACAGGTTAAACTCAACAATACATTCCACCCAAAAACGGACGGTCAAGCAGAGCGGACGATCCAGACTCTCGTAGACATGTTCAGGGCATGTGTGATTGACTTCAAAGGTGTTTGGGATGATCACTTTCCCCTGATCGAGTTTGCCTACAATAATAGCTATCACTCCAGTATCCAAATGACGCCATTTGAGGCTCTCTACAGCCAGAGATACAGGTCTCCCATCAGTTGGTTCGAGGTTGGTGAGGTAGCAATGATTGGGCCAGATTCGGTACATGAGACAAAGGAGAAGGTTCAGTTGATAAGACATAGGTTGAGGACTGCCTAGAGTTGCCAAAAGTCCTATACTGATATGAGAAGAAGGGAATTAGAATTTGAGGTCGACTACTGGGTATTCCTGAGGGTGTCTCCCATGAAGGGAGTGATGAGGTTCAGGAAGAAAGGGAAACTGAGTTTCTGCTATGTCGGCCCGTACCGGATAGTGAGACGTGTTGGAAAGGTGGCTTATAAGTTGGAGTTGCGCTCTGAGTTATCTTCCGTACATCCTATGTTTCATGTATCGCTCTTAAAGAAGTGTCTGGGTGATCCAGCTCTAGTTGTCCCAGTGAACAGTGTTGGCGTGAAAGACAACCTTATTATGAAGAGGTTTCGGTGGATATACTGGATAGACAGGTTTGAAGGCTAAGGAACAAGGAAGTAGCTGCAGTTAAAGTGTTATGAAGGAGTCATCATGTTGAAAGATCTACGTGGGAGGCCGAAGCGGATATGATGGCTAGATACCCACATTTATTCTCTACCGGCTCAGTTTCAGCTTGAGGTATCAGTTTTTCACTCAGACTCTATTTAGTTTTCATGTTTAGTTCATATGTTCAAGTTTCTTTTATCTATATGGATGTGTATGTGAATCATGAAATCAGTTCAACTATGTGGTTTGAGTCAGAGGTAGTCATTCCGTCAATTATTGATTTAAATAATCAGTATTTGAATATGATAATTGCATCACTCTGCTTTTTTGTGTTTTTTCCAACATTCGAGGATGAAATTCCCAAGGGGGAGATATTGTTATACCCCAAAAGCTCAAAGATCAGATCCGAGAGTTGAAAAAGAGAAAAGTTTAAAAACTGGCACCAAGCACAGAACGAGTCGTGGGATGACTCGTTGGTGTAGCCCACAAGTCGTGATGTGACTCGTGGGGAGGCAAGTGAGGAGTTTGGAAAATTTGGGAAAAAGGATTCCCACAGATGTGACCACGACTCGTGGTCAGGCCCCATGAGTTGTTGTGCCAGTCATGGGGTGAGTAAGGACAGAAAAGAGAAAAAGGAAGGCAGTGCACTCGACGGGAGGACCCACGAGTTGTGGTCAGTCCCCACGATTTATGGGGTGAGTCATGGTCAAGTAAGGAAGGTTTTTGTTGAAGCTTAGGCAATGCACTTCACGGATGGTGACCATGAGTCGTGGTCACCAGGAACGAGTCGTTAGGTTACTCGTTATGAGCCTTGAAGACATGAGAAGTAGTGAACCTCGTGGATCAAGCAACGAGGCGTGACCCTTGATGATGATTCATTAGGTCACTCATTGGGACCACCTGATAGTTATTTTCTGCGAGTTTAGTAAGGGATTTTCCGTAATTCCTAAGCTTCTAAGGTCTAAACTACGTCGTCTTGAGTTATGAATAGTGACTTTTAAAAGGGTTAAATTCATTTTAGGACTTGTTCATTCATGCATGAAAGGTAGAAGACTTGATAGGGTGATCAAGCTTAGCCTTCATCAATTTCTTTTCAATTTCCTTTTTAGTCATCTAAAGAAGTGTAAGAATAAGCTACCAGCAGGTATGTAAGGTTATGAATGGGTGATTTCCTTCACACCCATTCCGAATCCCTCTCTAAAGTATGAAATTTCTATGTTTACTCCATGGGGTTTTAACCCAAATGTATGAATGTCCTATTTCTATACATGGGTATGATTTAATTATGATTCTACTATTGAATTATAGAGCATGGGCAATTTTTTATGATGTTTTCAATTTAAAATCATGTTTGTTGTTGTATAAATTTAAAAGCCCAGTGATGAGATATTCATGAAAGATGAGATATGTGATGAATATATGATGATGATGAGATATTAGGACGAAAAACAGGCTTTGAAGCTACCCATGTTTACAATTATATCTTCAATTAGAATTGAGTATTTCTAAGTATGATAAGCTTTGGGCAATGCCCACATGTTATGTATGAATGATGATTTTTCCTGAATTGAGCTTACCACATTGTTTTGGAGCGAAGACTCCCAATTACATTTGTAGCTTGTGGTATGTTTTGAGTTGAATTTTTCCTATGCATAGCTTACCACATGGTTTTGGATCGAAGACTCCCAATTATAGTTTCATCTTGTGGTATGTCTTGATCTAAAGCTTCTCATATGCATGATTTTGCATTTGAGATGTATTTGACTATTGAGCTTCGTCAATGGACGATGTTGAGCTTCGTTATAAAATGATTTATAACATATGCTTGTTTTTGGGAGTAATGTCTAGCACTGAGTAAGCTAAAGTTCGATCACCCTGTGCCTCAGAACTACGCACCAACGTAGGTTGCTAATGTTATATATTACTTCGGGACTTCCCTTGTGAGCTTCCCCTGCCCGAATGCACTTTCAACTTGATATCAATATCATGGTATTGTCCTTAGCCCTTACAAGGCTTTGGACGAGTCTAACCACTTGAGTGTAATAGTTGGTACCACGTAAGCTCTATGTGGTATGTTGGTTAAAAGACTAGTCTCCCATTGTTCCTCATGATTTCATATATGCATATTCATTACTCATGAGATTTATGTAAATGCACGTTCTAAAGCAGGTTTAACTCAATGTTCAACTTTACTTATAAATGTCAAAATTTAGCTTTGAGTCAATCAATTCAGTTATGATGTTATGAAGTTATGTCATGTGATGTTATGAAGAGATCATGATTTAAGAAAGAATGCATCCAAGCCCTACTCTCAGATTCTTAATGCTTTTGTTATATCATGCATTGTCTTTAAATGATTTTACTTTCTTTAGCGGATTTACTTAGCTTGCATATTCGGTACATTCCACGTACTGATCGTATACTCTATGTTATATCATTTCATGATACAGGACCCAGCTCCCAAGTTTAGCTCCGCTCCTAGTTCGACTTCAGCACTTCCGTTGTTGGTGAGTCCTCATCTCTCGAGGACTAGACAATTCAGATTTTCTATATGTATTTTAGTTTTAGTTTTGTTGAGTTAGTTATGGTCTTGTCCCATCAACTCATCATGTTTAGAGGCTTTTCAGACATATGGTTGTATTCAACTTCAGATTGTGTATTCTGATGTTATGTTTAAGTTAAGTTTCCGCTATGTTTATATTGTTGATTATTCAGTTTTATATGATCGAGTTAGATGTATGCTTATGCAATGGGTAGACTTAGGGTCTCTTGGGTCTCCTTGTCCCGTGTTGCAATCAAAGCCTTCGTTCAGGTTGTGAAAGTAAGCAGTTAGGAATTAGAGTTTATAATTCCTTTTTGTTTAAAGAATTAAAATCTGCTGTTTGAAGAGGCTCTTTGAAGTGAGTGAAGTTGGAGAAAATCCTGTGGAGTACAGATCATGATTTTTCATCTTTTGAGCTGAGTGTTTTCTATGCTAAAATTATTGTCTTCTTTACTTGCTGCAGTTACTCACTTAAGTGAAACACGATAGACATCCCATTTCATTCATAGGCAAATAATTAAGTTTAAGACAAATATCTAGGCTGTGTAGTCTATCATGTCCTTTACTATAAAAAGAGGCAGAGGAAAAGGAATCTTTAACCAAAGGAAAGGCAATCCAAACTTCAATTCAAGGGGGAGAGGATTCAGACCTGCAGGACAAAACAATACAAACCAGAATAGCCACAATGGGGCTCGTACAAATCAAAATAACCACAATGTGTCTCCTACAAAGAAAAGGGAAAATTCTTCAATAAAGCATGTCAAATATGTGGAAGGAATGATCATTCTGCTTTTAAATGCTTTTACAAATGCGATTACTCCTACCAAGCTAAAGAAGATCTTCCCAAGGCACTAGCTGCTGTCAATCTCCGGAGTTGTACAGGTGATGATGATGCTATGTATGTTGATTCTGGTGCAACAACTCATATGACAAAAACTGAAGGTAACTTAACTAACCTACACACTTATAATGTAACAGACAAGATAATTGTTTAGAATGGATCATATTTAGAAATCACCTATATTGGAAACCTAAAAAGGTCAGACTTGAAAATTAAAGACATATTGATTGTTCCGACCAATTTATTTCCTAATATCAAGAAGAATCTCCTCTCAGTTAATGCAAAATTGCAAAGGATAATCGCAATACGAGTTTTGATGAGTTTGGTTTTCTTGTAAGGACAGAGTTCGGGGACATGACTGGCCAAGGGATCTAACGTAGGAGGACTATATCAATTGGAAGACAACAACTTGTTTGCCTTAACAGCAACACAAGACTGGAAGAAGTCAGAGAACATTTGTCACTCTAGATTAGGTCATTTTAGTTTAAAGTATTTAATATTTTTTAGTAGAAATAATAATATTGATGTTAGAAGTTGGAATAAGGTGCCTGCTATCTGTGCCCAACTGTGGCATCAGAGGAAGAGTTGTAAGCTTCTTTTTGATTTAAGAAATAAAATTGAGAAGTTTCCTTTACATAAAATACATTGTGTTCTTTTGGGACCAGCACCAGTTGAGTCCTCTCAACATATGAGATACTATGTGATCTTTATTGATGATCATACAAGTCACTGTCTTTATCTCATAAGAAAATCTAAATTCTATGAGATCTTTCTTAAGTTTCAAATGGTAGAAAAGCAGTTTTTCAATAATATTAGATTTTTAAGTGATGAGGGTGGTTAATCTGTTTCAAACTCAGTTTGTTAACCACTTAGAAGAAAAGAGTAGGAATCATCAAACAAATATCCTGCTCACATACTCCTGAACATAATGGTATTTTTGAAAGGAAAAATAGGCATATAGTGGAAATTGGTCTGACCCTATTATTTCATGCTAAGCTTCCTCAGTTCTGTGGTTTGAAGCCTTATTCATTGCTCTGTGCAGTAAGCAGGATGCCTTCTTCAATTCTAGTAAATGAAGTTCCTTTTGAAAAGTCGTATGGTTTTCTCCTCCTGATTATAACAATCTAAAGGTCATTGGCTGTAGATATTATCCTTACTTGAAAAGGATAAAACAAATTCACAACAAAGACCTACCTTTGTGTTTTCATTTGCTATAGTAGTGCTACCATCCTTAAACCATAAGTCTATGTTTCTAGGCATATTATCTTTATTCGACTAAATGCCTTATGTTGAAATCAGCCTAGTCTAACTTGTCCTTACCTTATTTAGCTACTTTTTCTTTGACTTTTTCTATAATATGCATAAAAAGGTTGATGATATTCACATAGCACTGATACATATAGGGAGATAGTGGAGCAGAGACTATTCCAACACCTACTTCAACACCAACACAAGCACTCTTGTTCCTACGCCTTCTATGAGAACCAACGGAAACTGATTCTCCAGGAAGCTCCATCCAAAGTACATAACAGATCATGTCAGTGATGGTGAAAGTAGTAGTGAAAGTAGTGATGTGCATGTTATAGAGATTTGATGAGTAATGATGGCGGAAATGAACACATAGGAAAGAGGCAGCTTGAAACTACATGAGCCTAGCATGATTTCAGCATATAATCCACAAGGCCTGGCGGAGGTTGGCCTATCAAACTAGTTTGATACTGAAGCTAACACCAATGTCGTCAGGTGTGCATGAGACTACAAAGCAGATAATGATGGGCATCACATGGTAATGAGACATAAGGCAAAGAAGATGCATATCACTCACCTCCTTTGGCCATAGAAAGGTCTAGTATGGAACCAACTATTGAGTAAAGCTCTTAGTATTCCCACATTGGTATGCAGCAATGCAGGAAGAGATTGATACCTTACAAAAACCAAACCTAAATTCTTGCTAATCTGTAAGAGATGAACATTGTTGCTCTAAATGGGTATTCAAGACTAAGTTAAAAAATCTAATGGTATTATTCAATTATAAAACAGGATTTAGTTTCCAAGAGATACTCGCTACTTGAGGGCATTGCTTTTGAAGAAACATTTAGTCCAGTAGTCAAGGCTACTAACATCAGGATTTGTTTTATTAGTTGCCCTCATTTTGCACTGTTCTATCAAGCAACTAGATGTTAAAAATGTCTTTGTACATGGATATTTTCAAGATGAGGTCTACAAGACTTAACCACGGAGTTTTGTTGATCCCTCAAATTATCCACATCACTGTTTGCCTTCTCAAAAAGGCACTATATGATCTCAAACAGTCTCCTAGGGCCTGGTTTGATAGGTCCACCACAGGTTACTCAATATATCTAGGTGCATACTGTAGATCTTGGCCATCTAAGAAGCAACACATAGTGTCAAGGTCTAGTGTTGAAGGCTGAGTGCGGGACACTAGCTTTAACGTGTAAGATTAACTTCGATAACATATATTCTAAGAGACATAGGTGTTTACATGGAGTCAGCACCAACATTGTTTTGTGACAACATTAGTACTCTATATATGACTGTAAATGCAGTTTTGCATACTAGAACTAAAGATGTTGAAATGGATTATCACTTTGTTAGGGAGAAGGTGGACATAAGGCAACTTATGATACACTTTGTTCAATTCAAAGATCAGCTAGCGGAACCATACACACCAATTATTTGACAAACAAAGAGTTTTCCATATTCAGAAACAAGCTAAATTGTGCATTCCACCTCCTCTCACTAGCTTGAGTTAAGTGTTGAGATAATAGTTCCACTAGATAGCCTTTAGTTGGAGTAGATTAGGACTCTTATATATAGATTTATCCTAGATATACTATACTTAGAATACAAAGTGTACTAGAAAGTTATTTGAGCTAGTATGTTGTAGTTAAATATAAGTGTGTATAAGAAGGGCATCGACATGTATTGGTATGGTATCAAGAAATAAACAATTCTTCTTCTTCTTCTCTAAAGGCGGTGTAAATTTTACACTAGATACTAGTACAATATGGTATCTAATGTTGCATTAGGAACTCTTGGTACTAGCAAAATGACACATACCTTAAGAAACGAGAAAAATATCCCCACAAGAAACTGCAATTAAACTTAATTTGCATTGATACACTAATATTAGAAGGTGACATGTTATTATTATTTTTTTTTATGATTATCATATTGAAGTTAATTTTCATATCTTAATTAAATTTATGAAATATGTATTTTAAAAAAATACCTAATACTTTTTTATTAATAGAAAATGAGATAATTTTCCTCCTTTGCGAGACAAACTTCATCTGGCTATAAAATCTCACTACCTCATCAAATTAAATTCTTATCTGATATAATTTATTTGGCAATTAGATTCCTTACAGCCACTTTTCCTTTATCCGTGATAGTTAATGAGGAAAGAATTCAACGGCCAGTGGTGGCCAGAAATAACTGGATTCTAATGTGTGATACGGCAGGTATATATTCCATAGATAAAATTATTCTTCCAGGGAATGATTCAAAATAAATCAGATAATCTGACAAGGGTGTCCGACTGATAACAAATATAACTTTGCAATTAAAATTGAAAGCGAACTAGATTTAAAATCTGCTGCATTCCATACAAGAAAAAAAATTACTATGGAATATTATTCCTATCATAAAATATATGCATGATAATTTCCACTGATTTTTGCTAGTCAAATAAACTTGCTGTAAAATTTTGAATATTGTGACATTTTCTGTATTTGGACTTTTGCATGAAAGACTACAAATTTATTTATTTTTTTCTTCATGAAATTTAAACCATGCATAATTGATATGAATTGAACTCTTCTCTCATGTTCATAACATGGTAGATTAAGGTATTTATACGCTGCATGAAGCGCAGGGATAGGGATGAAGAAGTGTATATATATTTGTACAAGGATACTATAATGCATCTAAGTGTAGGTAATTTATCTATGAGAGGTCTAGTAGGATTCAGAAACATGTGCTACTATGAACTAACAAATGTTCTTCATGTTCATTTACTTTATTTTCATAACTTCAAAATATTGTAGTCATGTTCATGGCATATCTTTGATGTTCTAAACAATTCTGTAAACACAAGCATTGAAAATTATGTTGCAGACATCTGATGAAAAGCGTTCTATTTCTTTTTTACATATTCTTGTTCGTTCTCTTTATGTTATTGCACCTTCTCTTTTATTTTACTAACACTTCTAAATATTTAACAAGATTTTCATGGAAGCTTTAAGAAAAATTCTTACAGTATATTTTGGAGACCAATAGGGGCAGCGAAATATGGAGATTCTGGGTATTAAAAATTAAAAGGGAAAAACAAACGGTAATTTTCTTTTGAATCAAATTCATATTGTAATTTTGTTGTCAAATAATGATCCCAAAATGGGTCCTTTGTGTTTAGCACGTTTTTATACGATGCACCTTATTTTATTTTTTAAATATGATTCACATCCTAATTTTTTATTTTCTTAGTGTAGAACTTCTCTTTTAAAATTTTCCTCGAGGATATGAATACGAAAATGCAAAAAAGGAAGACCTTATTATATAAAAAGAAATTGAGAAGGCTTTGGCGTCTGCTCAACTTATACAGATGCACATAATCATCTCTCAATACAAGCTTTTCGCTGCCCTTGATATCACTTTTAATCCACCTTATTATAGTGAGTGTGTATGAGATTGATATAGTACAATTACCCAATGTAGTCAGGGATTGTATCCACGAAAATTGTTTGGGTCAACACTATCAAGCTATTCAAATATGATTTGTAAGTTGGGAAACTATTCGGATTGGTGGTAAATAATATAACTAACTAAGATCTAAATTGAATTTTAATTCCAATTTGGGTTGAACCCTAAATTATTCAAAAGGATAACTGAGAATGGGCGGATGACTAATATGCAAGCAATCAACTTAGGCAACCACTGATTGTCTTTCAACAATCTCAATGGTGTCCAATCTATGATTTTCTCAAATTGATAAGAACTCCTTTTTACCCGATTGTAATTTGTCAATTAAATTCCACTTATGTCTTGGTGAGTTCATTAAACAAGGTTAAAAACCTTACATCATTATTGATTGATGCTACCCAAGCCTTAATTGGCTTTCTCAAGCATAATAGAGGCAATTTAGCATGATTGGATGACTTTCACCGCAATCTCCCTTTACAAAACATAGATCAATCAAATATTCTAAGCCTTTACTCAATTTACCCAATTGAGATTGTGAGGTCCACAGCCCTAGATCTTGATTTAGTTATACATATCTAAGAAGAATAGGAACGCAACTAATTAGACATATTCACTACAAAACCAAGAATTAGGGAAGAGAAACTTGATCATCAAACTTCAATGGATAACATCAATTACAAATCTAAATGCCATGGATTTAGACTTCAACTAAGCACACCCTGCGGCACTTGAAAACTTCCTCATGAATCTTTCA
Source organism: Datura stramonium (assembly GCA_018107945.1). NCBI lineage: Eukaryota > Viridiplantae > Streptophyta > Magnoliopsida > Solanales > Solanaceae > Datura > Datura stramonium. The sequence continues at coordinate 144,229 of JACEIK010003646.1, read as the reverse complement.
CAATCTTGCAAGATCAAGTAAGCCTTTTCAATACTAGATCGCTAAGGGAATGCTGGATAAGGAAGATAAGAAATTTACTAAGAAGCTTTTAGTGATGTAGAGAACTTGATTAATTTTGTTGATTGTTTGCAAATTAATAGTCCGTATTTATACTACTCACTTAAGGTCTAATATGAAAATAGTATTATCATACAAGTCCTATATATTTATAAATAAATACCTTTGTAGAATTCTCTACATGCCTAGAATATTCTAAGGACTTTTTTAGAAATTCCATCAGACTCTATAGGGTTTCACATGGAAAATCTTAATAATTTTATAGAATATTTCACCATGTGGGACTCTTGCTTATGTAAGCTTCCACATGAAAAATTAAGATATGTCAAATGTCTCATCGTAAAATAATGACGTAGAGGAAGTCATCATAAAACTACATGAAATCTTGCTCCAATATTCAAAACTACTCTAAAAACTCTCAGAACTCCATAAAAAATATGAAAAAATATGGAAAAAAAATCTATTTATACCAAGTCCAAAACCCCAATTAAATTTAAATTCGGAGGGCCTCAGATTGAAGGGATGCATCAACTTTTGGAAAGATGATCCACATCTTGAACCTACAAGTGATTTTGAGTTCTGCCAAGCTTCCTTTCGTCTCTTGATTAGCAGACAATTAACTTAGTCAATCTTTTGAGAAAGCGGACGATATTTCGATCCGCTCTTTGAATACCACTTTATGGTGGTTTTTCTGGATAAGGATGCTTGATAATGTAAACCGCATCTCTTGAAAGTGCGGTCCATCTTCTGCTTCTAGTCCTAGCGAGACTTTGAATTACTTTGATGCCTCCTTCCATCAACTCATGGAATTTCTGAAACTTAGTAAAGTAAAGTTAGTTTTGACTTAAATTAACAATTAAAGGCATTAAATCTTCATAAAAAGAAGTATAAATGTATAGCAAAATTCCGACACATCACCACTTACATCGAAAGTTTTTCTGCAATTGCTGCCACTACAAATCCTTTGGCCTATCAATGAACATGAGAAGCATGCGTTCTTTCATCACTCACAAGGGCATCCTCCTTATGATATTGACATAAGGCACTATGTATACTTTTGTAAAATAAAACACTATCACATAGTTTTTTAATAAGTTTAAGACACCGCATGAAAGATTGCATCTATGCCTGTTAGCAGACAAGAAAGATAAGTAATTGGAAAATCATACCTAAAGAACAAACTACAAAATATTTTAAGAAAATAAAGCGTTTTAAGTTCTTGCACCAAAAGTGTAAAAAGTTAATTAATCAATGTGACAACTCACTCATTCATTTTGAATATTTATGCTCCAATTTATGTCTTAAGCCTTTTTGTGTAATGCTGTTGTCATCTGGGACTTGTTACCATGGTTTGATGTATTGAAACCTAAGGACTTAGGTGAGTTTTTACACCATTGGACCAAATTTGTAATTGCAATCTTTCATGCCATCTAGTGCATACCCTCACCACGGAAAAGGGTGAAGTCTGACTTGAGCACTATCATGAATAAAGGGCATGTGACCATGGTGTTATTCAATTTGAATGAGCACTGCTATCATGGTTCTTTAAGTGTTATCGCTGTGATAATTTGTGCATCGTGATGCCTCAAGAATGATTGCACTTCGTTAGGTTTCACCTAGACCATGATCGCTAAGGGGACTATGATTGCGAAAGTGACCAGGACATTATAAATATTATATTTTCATGAACAACTACATTCTTCATCATTTTTGGACAATAAGATAGAAGTGTGGAAATATTGGTTTAATAGATAGATTGAACCATAGAAAATGACATTGGTTTATTAAGGTAATAGGTTATTCATTTAATGATTTTCAAATGGTTTTGTATGTTTTATGTTTGTCCTATCGGTTGATATCAATTCTTTGAGTTTACTTACCTACTAAATTGATAACCCTATAAGGTCATGTTAAATTTATCATATTATATCTAATTATATAAAAGTAATAGATGTATACATAGTATTTATATAAATGCATTTATATTAAATATGATAATTATAGAAATTGTAGTGCTATTAGGGTGAGGTATTTGTTGTCCTATTAGATTGGGGTTGGCCTTGCAGGCTATATACTTGTATATAAGGAGGTCATATTGTGAATACAGAGGCAAAATATTCTCCCAAATTTCGTATTTCTTCTTTGTTATTTTTTCATTTTTTGATTTTAGCATGGTGTAATTTAGGCATTGGCTTGACTCACACTCAAAGCTAGATGTCGCAGGTTGGAAGATTTTTCAAGCCCTATAAAGAGCCAAGGATTCTCTTCCCAATCTGATATGCAATCATTCTCATCAAAACCCCTACATCTAGATCCAAAAATTTGTTGTATGCAGGGTTTCATTGTTGATAAGACATTTAAAGATTGAGTGTATATTTCAATCTTCCACATGGTCGGGGCCGTCTACTGCATGCCCAATAGGCTTGACTATTGAGAATTTTAATTAATTAATTGTAATTTATGGAGGCCTTGCGGGGACTCTTTCTTATTGTGGTGCTTCATATTTTTTTACTGTTGTGGATGACCTATCATGGGTGATGTTGGGAAAAATGGCATGCCAAGGGATACTTTACAACTTCGTTTTGTCTTGTTGCTACTTATTTATATACATTCTCATGTAATTTTATGTAAATGTGAATATATATACTAACCAACATGATTAGTTCTTGTTTTGTAGGTTTAAAATAAATTTGAGGAACTAATCTACCAAATGGGTGAAGTGGAGAAATGGAATGGGAAGCAAATTTCAAGGAGTCGACAAGGAACCATGCCTTGGCAAGGCTGGCTGCACCAGGTAGTATGCCATGCTGGGCGTGTGCGCCCGGCCATCGTGCCACGCCAATGCCGGTGTGAGAAGAGGAAGCAAGCAGGCCACTGCGCACCCACGCGCCCGTGCCACGCCAAGCAATACGTCGACAATGGCCGTCGCGGCAAGCTTATTGATGTCATTTTAGGTGCTTTCCAGTGTGCTTCCTTTTGTTCCTCCGTGTGCAGGTAAATTAGAAACAATTCACCTCCGTGCCATAGAGCTATTCCTTGCGGGCATAATTTTGTATATTTCTCATTTACTATAAATGGTCCCTTAGCTCCCTAAATATATTTTGTCACGAAATTATTCTTAAAAACTACCAAAGGAGTGAAGGGAGAAGTGGAGAACTCACCTAGGGTTCATCATTTCATCTTCTCTTCTACCAATTCTAAGTATGTTACTTTATTAATGTTTTCTTGTAATTTACGAACTTGAGTGGCTAGAACCCTTCCTCTAGGAGTTGAAGCCACAAATAGTGTGAATATGTGAATTTGTTTTGATTATAAGTTATTGATTGTTGTTTTATCTTATTCTTAGTTATGGTTGTTTTTATGATTGATCAGTTTATGAAAACACAGCCACATTAAACTTAGGTAAAAGCTTGAGAAAGCAACCCTAGGCAAGAACAAGAGAATGTAGGGAGCAAGTTCATATCTTTTTATACGATTCGCGGTTAGGATAAGAAATTATAACCTAATTTGCCTTGCTTGTTACTAAGCGGGATGAGTTAGACACCAACTTAGAATTATCACATCACCGCTCATAAAGTAGTTGTGAAGCTAAGGTTCGGATTAAATGATTAGAAGTACGAAAGTCCGTAATCAAGAGCATAAACCCCGGAAACCACATCCACGTAATTTAATTGCCTGAACTAGAAATGTCACATCCCCACTCAATGATGTAGTTGTGAGATTTTATCGGAGTTTAGAGGCTCGAAAGACCATGAACATGCAATTACAATTATGTTAGACAACAATTGATAATTCCATGTAAACCATTACAAAGAATGGTATATGATTATCCGGCGTTAGCCCCTGAATTTAACTTCTTGAATGTTTTGAGTATTTACGCGACCTAGACTTACTTAAACTTTATCAAAGTCTATATCAACACTTATGAAAGTTAATATCACACTTGAACTTGATAATTAGCTAGGTGGTCAAGTTCACGTGGGTTTGACATCCGATTCTTAAAGGGCCTTGTCCTGCCTTGTAAGACCACGTGCACTTAGCATTGTGCGCTCGAGCGATGCGTCGGCAAGTTTTGGCTAACTGTTGTCCTGCGATCTCAAAAAAGTTTTGGCACCGTTGCCGGGGGGCATCGGCGAGATTTAGTATATTTTCTATGTTTGTGTGATTTTAATTTCCTTAAGTGTTGAGAAACTTGGTGTTAGTCGACTTATTGCGGGTGACCTTGTCTTGCGGCTGCTAGGAATAGAGAGCTTGTGGAATCGTTGCTTGAACGAGAACGTCAAATTCATTTTGCGAGAGAGTAGCTCTTGAGCAAAGGCGAAAATACTTCAAGAAAAGAGTACAGCAACAACCACCCAGCAGGCAAAGAACAATTGTCACCGAAAGCAATGGCGACGAGACGATTCGCGAAGTGGCAATGCCTGGCGACGAATGTGAACTAGTATCCCTAAATCGGAACTGATGGGAACTTTGAATTGAAACAGAGCACATGGTGCATCTGTTACATTCTAGTGGTCGGTTCACTAAGGATGACACATGAGGACCCGCAACAACACCTCTGAAGCGTTTTAGTGATTAGTGACACTTTCGTCCCCACCGGAGTGTCCACGGATTATGTCCGATTGACCCACTTCCCATTTTCATTGTGCAAAGAGGCAAAAGGTGGTTGAAAAGTAGGCCACCAAACTCCATAACTTCTTGGGATGATTTGGTGAAGAAGTTCTTGTCAGTTCTTTTCTTCGAACCAAGGCGCAAAATTGAGGAAGTGAAATACTAAGTTTCAACCAGAGGCACTGATGAGAACCTATATTTGGCTTAGGAGAGATTCAAGTCATTCTTGAAATTTGTCCCCATCTGACAATCCAATGAAGTGCTGGTCCATACCTTTGTAGAAAGTCTAGACCCACACCTGAAAATTTTTCTAGACTCTTCATCGGGTAGGCAAGCCTTAGAGAAGACGTATGATGGACTTACACGTTGAATAGAATTTCTAAAGAGGAAATCTAGAATGGCACAGTGAAGTAATTGAGAGGGCGAGAAAAAGGAAGGCTGAGGTTTGATAGAGGTAGATGGTATAATGCCTTGGCGGCACAGCTAGCATCATTCCGGCATCAGATTATGACTCGGTTCAATAAGCTTAGTATGAACCCAGCACTTGAGGCCGAGGTTGTGCGGTTAAACCAAGCTCCAGCAGTTGGTGTAAAATTTATGGGAATAATGGAGGCACAATGCGAGAATCTTGTGGAGCCAATTCGGAATTAGTCAATTTTGTTGGGAATGTGAGGAACACTGAAATTTTAAATAACTACAACAAAATTGGCGAGCACCAGATTTTTCTTGGGGTGAAACATCAAAAGCAAACTTATCAGCAACCTCAACAGCTAGCAGTATCAGCAAAAATAGGATGAATGATAGCTAGTTGAGTATAAATATTGAGGAAACGTTCCATAAAATCATGGGAGACCCAAACTCGATTAGCGAAAATGTAGAGATGGCATCGAGACTTAAAAAATCAGCTGATTGGCCACCAACAATCTAGAAATCAGAATGAGTCGAATAGAAAGATACTCAAAACATGAGACCGTAGGGAGGATTGCAAGTGACAGATCCTAACCCCTGTCAGGTCAACGCCATCGGTCGAGGAGCGGCAAACAAGTAGCGATACGGTACCTAAAGAGAAGAGAAATGAGGTGCGGCCGGAGTTGGATTGAGCAAGGATCATCCCGCGACTAGGGAGAGAATCGGAAGTGCTGGGATACAAAATGCACAATCTTCATTTGCATCAGCACAAAGACCACCACCACCCATTTCCTCGGAGATTCGAGAAAGAGCGAGGAGGAATGTAAAAAAGTTCTTTGAGATTTTCAAAGAACTTAACATAAATTTGCCTCTTATTGATGTTTTGGAGGGAATGCCAAATTATGCTAAATACTTGAAGGATTTCATGGCTAACAAAGTGAGATTAGTGGATGTCCAGACAGTAGCACTAACGGAGGAATGCGATCACAGTTATTAGGCAAGATTCCTTAGAGAAGCTCAATTGCAGGAGTTTACCCTCCCCATACAAATTAGTAAGCTTAAGTGCTACGAGCTTTATGTGATTTAGAGACAGCGGTTAATCTAATTCCCACAGTCTTTATTTAACACCACAGGGTTGGGAAATCGAGGCCAACAAGGTTGATGCTGTAGCTGGCGGATAAGTCGCGAGTAGCACCGAATTGAATAATAGGCGACTTTCTCATCAAAGTTGGTAAGTATTATTTCCCTTTGATTTTATTATCTTAGATTTTCCTGTTGATGACCGGTACCCTTAATCTTGGGGCGGCCATTCTTGGCCACCGGAGAGACGGTAATTTACTTAGAGCGAGGGGACCTTGAAAATGAGGGTCGAGGATGAAGAAAGAACTCTTCCACGAGTATACCAAAAATGAACCCACCCACACACTACGAAAGCCTTTGTAAGGTTAGTGTGTTGTGAGAGAGACTTAAGTGTGGGGTGGTAGATTCCACGGGTTCATGATCAAAGGTAATGATAAGTGTTCAGCCTGAGTCTGATAAGGGCTTGATTTGATAAAAAGTTGGAGAAGAGAGGAAGCAGTGGAAGGCTGTTTCCTCTAAAAATCAAAAAGAAAAGGAGATGGTTCTCGAAAGGAACCCGGAGTATGAGGATATCCTTAAAAGGATAGTTCACGTCGTGCACTTCAACGTAAAATAGGCGCTGCTTGGGAGGCAACCCAAGGGTACCTCAGGTACAATTTGTGATTTTGTTTATGTGTTTTTGTTTATTTTTAAGTTGTGTTGTTTTTGGTGGAAAGTTAGGCACAAAAAGAGGGGAAGTCGAGCTACCCGGTAGAGGAGAAACCTAGAAGCATGGAAGATAAAAAGTGTGGGGTCGAATACCCAATTGTGCAAAAATGAAGAAAAGCATGCTATAAGCTAGGCCTAGAGGCCTGGGAGTATTTCTCATCTTGTTTAGTACAATTTGATGCTATGGGGACATAGCATGATTCAAAGTGTGGGGGCGGAAAATTTTGAAATTTTTGTACTTAATGATTTTAGTGAATGTGCTTGGGAGAAATATTGGGAATTTTTTTGAGTTGAGCATGACTTTCCTCTTGGTTTTCTTTTTGGTTCTTTTAATTAGGGGTCTTTGAACTTGAAGAATAAAAATTTCCGTATATATAGTTTTTTTAGTCATAGTTAGAGACTATTTTCAACGATGGATGGATGACGACGTCTTGAGAAAATTAGTCAATAGGTTTGGTTTTTTGACCGTAGCTAATTGATGGCTTAGTGTTCTTGTTATGTGCTATAAATGATTTTAAGATGCAAATTGGCGTAGTTGTGTTGAAGCATGTAAAGTGTATAAATTTGTTTGAGACATGATACTTGAATTTAACTCGATGTGATTGAAGCTTAATTCTGAATTCGCTGATTAGCTGAGTAAGAGTCTGCTGAATATGTCTTTAATTGAGCATATGCTGTGAGAGTAAGTTTTTTCGAATATTCCGTGCTATTTTGGGATGTATAGAACTTGCAATTGTGTATATAAAATGAAATGAAGGATGTAGTTGTAGGGAGATGATTTAGGCATTTCTTTGAATGAACTTAATTTTTATCCCTCACTTTACCTACCTTGAATGTTGAATCCTAGTGATCCCCATTGAGCCTTAAACCTATTCTTTGATAGCTACAACATAACTTAATTCTTTTCTTTCATTAGCCTTGAATGTTGATCCAAAACTCCTAAGCGCTTAGGGAAAAATCCGAAGAAGTGAAGGAGTAGAAGCATGAAAAAGAAGGAAAAACGGCTGTTGTAAAGATTGAGAAAGTCAAGGGTGCACTTGTTCGAAAATACCTGAGTATTGGTAGGGAGTAAGAAATAAATTAATGAAAAAAGTTGCTTAAGTGTCCACTTACTAATAAAATTGTAGTGTGCTTAAAGAAATGGGAACAAGAAGAGAAAATTCAAGAGTGAAAAGAGCAGAGAGATGTAAGAAAAAGATGTCATTAATGAAGGTTGAAGTTATTAAAAGCACTCGGGAAGATAGCCACTGCTATTATCCATAATACCTACCCGTCCCTTGAAAGCACATAACAACCCATTAAGTCCTACTTGATCTTACATTCATACATCATTAACTTAGTGGAGTAAAACACTAAGGGCAAGCTTATAGTTCACTACGTGATGCATGAATTTTGAAAGTGAACATAATTCTATTCATATACCCATACATGTCGTGTTTAAAGACTTTATAGTAAAAATAGGTAACTCTCTTGTTGTGAGCACATGTTTAATAGAGATACCATTCATGTCTGATTTCTTGATCAGTTGATTTGCATTAGTTTGCTAAGATTGAGAGTCGATTCTGGATGTTAGGAAGTCTTAACATAGCTGTATTTCATTTCAGCGATTAAATCGTGCATGCTCTATTTTTTTAACTTGCTATCTTAACCAATCATCGTAGCCGTAGCTTGAATTGTCTTGCTAAATAAGTTATGTGTGAGTCTTCATTTACATTGAGATGTAAAAGGGTTATTCAAGGACGAACAAGGCTTTAAGTATAAAATTCAGGTGATCTTGGGCAAAATGGCATGCCCAAGGGATACTTTACAACTTAGTTTTGTCTTGTTTAGCTACTTATTTATATACGTTCTCCATGTAATTTATGTAAATGTGAATATATATATATATATATATATTAACCAACATGATTAGTTCTTGTTTTTGTAGGTTTAAAATGAATTTTAGGAACTAATCTATGATGGGTGAAGTGGAGAAATGGAATGGGGAAGCAAATTACAAAAGGGAAGGAACCATGCCTTGGCAAGGCTAGCCGCGCCAAGCTGCGTGCCTGTGTGCGTGTGCCGCACCGAGCGCCGTGCCATGCCAATGCCAAGGAGAAGAAGGCAGCAAGTAGGCCACTTGCGCGCCAGCGCGCCGTGCCGCCAGGCAATGTCTGAGCGACAGTGCATTTGTGTCCACCGCGAGCCATCGCGTGCATAGGCGGCGTGCCACGCGGCCATCGCGGCAAGCTTCGGCCAAATGTCATGTTTAGGTGCTTTCCAGTGTACTTCCAGAAATTCCTCCGTGTCACGGAGGTAAGTGCTGCGTTCACCTCCGTGCCACGAAGCTATTCCCTGCCGGGCATAATTTTGTACGTTTCTCATTTACTATAAATAGGTCCCTTAGCTCCTAAAAACATTTTGTCCAGAAATTATTACGAAAAACCACCAAGGAGTGAAAGGAGAAGTGGGAGAAGTCACCTAGGGTTCATCAATTTCATCTTCTATTCTACCAATTCTATGATATGTTTACTTTAATTATATTTTTCTTGTAATTATACGAACGTGAGTGGCTAGAACCCTTGCTCTAGGTTGAAGCCACAAGGTATGATTGTGAATATGTGAATTTTTTTGGTTTTTAGTTATTGATTGTTGTTTTTGTCTCTACATTTCCTATGAATTATGGATTGTTTTAATGATGATCACCATGAACAAACACACGTTAAACTTAGGTAAAATCTTGAGAAAGCAACCCTAGACAAGAACAAGAGAATGTAGGTAAGTTCATATCTTTTGATACGATTAGCAGTTAGGATAAGAAATTATAACCTAATTTGCCTTGCTTGGATTACTAAAACACAGGATGAGTTAGACACCAACTTAAATTATCCACATCACCATAGCCAGAAGCAGTTGTGAAGCTAATTCAAGGTTAAATGATTAGAGTGGATGCGTAATCAAGAGCATAAACCCATAAACCACATCCATGTAATTGAATTGCCCACAAACTAGAATGTCACATCCCCGCTCAACGATGTAGTTGTGAGGCTAGTTTGTCGTGTTTAGACGCTCGAAAGACCATGAACATGCAATTGAAATTATTTGAGACAACAATTGATAATTCTATACTTAAACCATTACAAAGCATGGTATCGCATGATTATCCGGCGTTAGCCCTAGTTGCTTCTTGAATGTTTTAGAGTATTTCGATGACCATCCCTAGACTTACTTAAACTTTATCGAAAAAGTCTATTTCAACACTTGCACAAGTAAATTTCACACTTGAACTTGATAATTTGCTAATTGGTCGATCCCTACTTGAGTTCGATATCCGACCCTTAAAAAGGGCCACTGTATTACTTGTAAGACCACGTACACTTGCATGTGCGCTCGGGCAGTCGTCAACAAGTTTTTGTGTGCTGCTGCGTAGTCTCAACAATGGTCACTGTGATTTTTTCTATGGTGATAAGAATGATGGCATTGGCATGTCGTAGTATGAGCACTTATGATGCAACTCAAGGTGCCTCCTTGTGGATAATTTCTTGGGGGCGATGAAGGAAGGACAGGAGTGCAAAGTAACCATATTGATGAAGAAGATGGGCTAATATTGTAAATGACTATTTCCTGAATTCAAGAAAAGGAAGATCACCAAATAAGATCTAATTCATTAAGAGGATAATTGTAATGATTAGATCTTTCATTTATAACCCTAGTATAAATAAGTAGCTATTTTTATTTCAATAGGTAGATTTTTCATGAAATTAAGAATATATTCTTTTGAGAGCTTGAGTATTTTTCTTAGCCTTGATTGTAGTTGGTTAGAAAGGAGAGTTTTTTTAAAATTCAATTCCCTTGGGAGAGGCTTCTTAATAGGTTAAGATGTTATTGGATTGTTGAGTTGAGGTCCTTTTATTTAGTAAGGAGTTTTCTTTCCTTTAATTTGTAGATTTTCCTACAGATCTAGTCTTGGATGTTTGATATTGTTTAAAAAAATTCAAAAATTCAAAGAAAAATTCAAACAAACAAAACATTTTCTTGATTTTGTTCCCCGAGACTTTTTCTACTATTGAAGATATTAAAGATTTGAAGATTTGAAGAAATTGGCCAGGTCTTGTTGATCTTCATGATTTGGTTCAGTTTTGATTGGGGTTTGTTCTCTATCTAAAAAGTTAATAATAAAATTTGAGGCGATTTGGAGAAGATTTGAAGTAGGAGTCTATTTTGGCGTTCTTGGTGTTCTTGAAGGTCTTCCTTATCTTCAAGTGGAAAAACTATAAAGTTCATTTGATTCATCTTTCCTATTTAAGTTTTGGCCAAAATCTTGTTGGTTTCCACAAGTAGAAAATTAAAAAAATCATTTGTTTTAAAAATTCAAATATTACAAAAACCATGTGGATGGGCCCGTCAGCAGCCACATCTACAACAAATTACCAGCAAGTGCCATGCAACACTAGCACAATAGCTTGTGCAGCGACCATCCCCACTCACGCTTGCGGTGCGTGAGCCTTAATTTCATAGGATAAAATCTACACTTTCACCCTTATTTTTCTAAGTTTAGGACTTTTTGCCAGCAAGAATTTTCTATGTGTCAAACTTCTTAGTCTTCTTTCACACTCAATTTTCTTCTAATTTTTCAACTAATTAACATCTAATTATCACTTTTATTTATTTTTCATTAGTTCTTCATCATTTTTTATCTTATTAATTCTCAGAACTACTTAACATCAAGTAATTCTTCCTACTTTTATTACCAGATTATATTTGTTAGTCAATTCTTTCATGCTTCTTCTTCTGTCATTTTCTTGTTTATATTCGTTGAATATTTTGACTCCATTCCATTAGCTTGACCTACTTCATTGATTAAATAAATATCAATACTTCTTTACCATTAGTAGAAATTGGACCCTTGCAATTTTCCAGACTAGACATCCTATAATCCTTGGCCGCGACAATTTATGAGGTATATAAAGGTAAGTATCCCTTGGTGATTGAGTTATTTTCACTAACTTAATGAATTTCATAATTTTATTTTATTTGTTTTGTAGGTAAAATGTCCAATCAGAAGAGGAGAATCGGTGCCTACCAGGAAACCCACTATGATTGATGAACATGATCCGCCTTCATGTCCCGAATTAAGGCGGTTGAATGTTACATTTGATAGTCAAATAGAGGTGTTCAAGCAGACAGGACTTCTTCTACTCCTTTGTTTTACTATTATGGGCATACAAAGTGGAGTCGCCAATGAATATTCTTTGCCTATCACCACACAGAAGCATTCATGGGATGTTTTAACCCCGCCACACCGCTCACTGTATCTTCTTCTGCCCCATTGCCTCATGCTGCAAAACATATGTACCTGTACTACTCCATGTGTAACACTCTATATAATATAAGCAATAAATTCATTCTTGAGGTAGGACTAAGAGTACCTAACATGATAAGGGAATTTTATGAGGTATTTAAATTAGTCTATAATTGTATGATAAATTTGACATTGATCCCAGCTTGTAGAAAGAAATTCAGCAAAAGTTATAGCAAATTTCTTTCTTAAAATTCTCTTAAATTTAGATCGGATTATCTCAGGCGTTTTTCCAAATATATAAGAAATTAGGGAGCCTACGACCTACAATTAATAAAGGTCTATGAATCTAATTTTCAATGCATTAAACCGTTCGCTAATACAATTTAAAAGTAGAAATATATTCACATTCTCGTAAAACTGAGCAGGAAGGAGATGAGGACTAGAGAGGGTCTGCAATAGCGATCTCGTGTCACACTAGAAAATGGCATGATTCTGTTGCCCCTATATCGGCCAACCCTATATAAGTGAGTTGGTCGATTTTATTATCTCATACTTCATTTTCTAGAAACTTCACAGACATAGCCTCTCTTTAACTTTCTTCTTAATGCTCTAGTCAATCCCTAAGGGTTGAAATCTTGCTTTTACATAAATTTTGATCTTAAGATCAGAAATCACATGTATCTAGCGTTTTAGTGATGTTTTACGTATTGTTTTGGTGTCTGCCTTTTGTTGACTTATTTGGTAAAATTTTCCTTTCATTGATTTGTAGTTCCTTTGATTAGTCATGGGTTCGTTAATGCCAATAGATTGTCATTTTGGAGATCTACCGTCGAATTCATAAGAAATTAGCAAAATAAACTCCGTTTGTCCCATTTTCTTGTTGAAGTTGTGTTGGCTGTATTTTGGCAATGAGCTACCCTTAGGTAGCATATTAATGATGTTGAAGGGTTGGGATCCATTTTATCTTAATTTTATTGGATCCAAGGTATTTTAAGGATTTCATTTTCTCCATTTGGCATGAATTCCATTCAGTTGGTATCCTTTTCGTATTGTGTAGGGATTTCCATGTTTTAGTTGTGGTTTTTCCACTTGTATATGTGTGTAGAGACTTTTAATTTATGCTCTTTCCCTTATTTTTGAGATTGTAAATTCGGTTAATAGTTTTAGTTGGTTCCCGCTGCGACAATAGGATGTTGAAAGGCGTTGGTTGTGGTTTGCGTTGTAGAGTTTGTTGTGATTCCATTTGGCTTGGTCGGTGTCTTTCCTATTGGGTTAATTTTAGATGATTGAGACTTTAATTGTGGGGTCCTTTAGTTGTGAAACAGGGTATAGACTTGTTTGGCTGATCCTTTGATGTCGTTTCAATTATACCATAGAATAATATGAGTATACAGAACTTTTAAGAATTGGATTCTATAAACGGTAGTAATTGAAGGCCCAAGATGTTTTGTGTTACTTGAATATGCGGCTATAATATTATATTTTTGTGTGGTGATTTCTTGTTCATATGATTGCCTCGGAAGACTCGGTGATACCCAATGGCTATCTGAGTGTTTTTAACAGAGTCGATCTAGGCGTAGCTGACAGTGGCACATTGTGATAATGTCAAATCGTCCTCCAAAAGAGAGAGAGTGTACGATCATGGCAATATAATTTATCAAACTATAAGTTGGGGTGGAATTCACTGAATGAGAATGATTGCTACTAAAGTTATAAAATCAATCGAACTAACTAATATCATTGTATAGCAACTTGTAAGTAAATTTTGAAATTAAGATCACTATATGACTTTTAAAAGCACAAATAAAACAAGGCAAGGTGAATTAAACCAATAGAGGAGCAAGTACTAGGGAGTGCTATTGACGGGCAGCTAGACTAGTTGAGTTTAATTGATAAGTCTAAAATCAATTACAAGCATGAATGGTGCATGTAAGGCCTGTCAATGTTTCTCAGCCACTTGGGTGACTTTATGTTCTCTCGAGCTTAGATTACATTACAGTAACCCGATAACGCGGAAAAGAGTTGAGCTATTTATAGCCTCAACTCTTGAATAATTATGAATGGGTATTGGCTATATCTAGCCCAACCCACACCTTCAAAATTCAATTTCCAACTATTAATTTCCCACTATTGCTTTCTCACCTAAATCCTACTCCACTTTCTCAAGAAAAAGAAAGATAAATAAATACAATTTATGTTTGCAACCATAAATATTTCAATTAAAACTCAAAAAAAGTAACAAATTCATGCTAGATAAGTGAATCTAAGAATAAAACAACAACACTCAATCCATTCTATGTTATACCCCGGAAGCCCAACGATCAGATCCGGGAGTTTAAATGGAGAAAAAGTGAAATTTTGCAGCAGAATCAGAACGAGTCGTGAGGAGACTCGTGAGGACAACCCACTAGTCATGATAGGACTCGTAGGGAAGGCCCAGATATTTAGCGAGAAGGCTGGAAGAAATAAGACACCACGAGCAAGACCATAACTCGTGGTCAAGCCCCACGAGTCGCTGGATCAGCTGTGGGGGAGGGTAATTAGGAAAAGGAAAGATTAAGGGAAGTAGACTTGATGGGAGGTCCCACAAGTCGTGGTCAGTCCCCACAATTTGTGGGGTGAGTCGTTAGCAAGCCTGGAGTGAAATTTGACAAGGCAAGATAGTGTTTGTAATGGATGACATCACGAGTCGTGCCCCGAGCTACGAGCCGTCAAGTCACCCGTTAGGGTCACCTAGCGGTTATTTTTATGCGATTTTAATGAGGGCTTTTCCATAATTCCTAAGTTCCTAAAACCTAAACTACAAAGTTTTGGGTTATGAATAGTGACTTTTAAAGAGGTTAAGTTCATTTTAGGCCTCACTCATTCATGCATGAAAATATAGAAGATTTTAGAGGGTGATCAAGCTTAGCATTCACAAATTTTTTTCAATTTTCTATTGGGCATCTAAAGAAGTCTTAGAATCAGCTACCAACGGTTATGTAAGGTTATTAATGGGTGATTTCTTTCACACCCGTGCCCAATCCTTCTCTAAAGTATGAAATTCTATGTCTAATCTATGAGGTTTTAATCCAAATGCACGAATCTTCTTTTTATATACATGGGTATGATTTGATTATGATTCTACTATTGAATTAAGAAGCATGGGTGAATTTTATAATGTTTTCAACATAAAATCATGATTTTAGTCTTATGAATTAGAAGCCCATGGATGAGATGTTCATAAAAGAGGAGATTTGTTATGAATATATGATGATGATGAGATATTATGATGAAAAGCATGATTTCAAGCTACCCATATTTACAATTACGATTTCGATGAGAGTTGAGTATTTCTATGTATAATAAAGCTTTGGGCTATGCCCACATGTTAAGTATGAATAATGATTTTTCCTGAACTAATCTTACCACATTGTTTTGGAGTGAAGACTCCCAACTATATTTTCAGCTTGTGGTATATTTTGAGTAAAGTTTTCCTATGTATAGCTTACCACATGATTTCTGAGCGAAGGCTCCCAATTATGTTTTCAGCTTGTGGTATGTCTTGAGCTAAAGCTTCTCATATGCCTGATTTCATATTTGAGATGAATTTGATCATTGAGCTTTGTTAATAGACGATGTTGAGCTTCATTATAAAATGATGTAGAGCATATGCATGTTTTGGGAGTAGTGTCTAGCATCGAGCAGGCTAAGGTTAGATCACCCTATGCCTCAGAACTACGCGCCAACGTAGGTTTATACATTATGACTTTGGGACCTCCCTTGCCCAGATGGAATTCATCTTGATATCGTATCATGGTATCGTCCCTATCCCTAGCAAGTCTTTTGACGACTCTATCCACTTGAGTATGATATTTGAGACCACGTAAGTTCTAACGTGGTATGTCGGTTAAAAGATGAGTCTCCCATTGTTCCTCATGATTTCAGATATGCATGTTTCATTACTCATGAGCTTTATGTAAATGCATGTTCTTAAGTAGGTTTGACTCAATGTTCATTCTTATAAATGTCAGAATTCATCTTTGAGTTAATTGATTAAGTTATAATGATATAAAGTTATGTTATGTTATGTTATGAAGAGATCATGATTTCAGAAAGAATGCATGAAAGCCCTACTCTTAGATTCGTAATGCTTTTGTTATATCATGCATTGTCTTTAAATGATTTTACTTTCTTTAGCGGCTTTACTTACCTTGCAAACTCAGTACATTTCACGTACTGGCCACATACTCTATGATGTATCATTTCATGATACAGGACCCAACTCTCAGATTCGGCCCCGCTCGTAGACAGCTTTTCGAAGTTAGCACTCTTATTGTGGGTGATTCCTTATTTCCCGATGACTAGATTATTCAGCTTTCCTTTATGTATTTTAGTTTCAGTTTTGTTGAGTTAGTTGGGGTCTTGTCCTATCAACTCGTCATGTTTAGAGGCTTTTCAGACATATGTATGTATTCAGCTTCAGATTTTGTATTCTAATTTTATGTTCAAGTTAGACTTCCGTTATGATTGTTTTATTGGTTATTCAGTTTCTTGATTGAGATTAGATGTATGCTTATGCCATGGGTCGACTTGAGGTCTCTCGGGGATCCTTGTCCTGTGTTACGATCCGGGCCCCTGTTCAGGTCATGACAAACTTGGTTTCAGAATAGGTTTGAACTGTCCTAGGGTGTCTGAAAGCTTTGTTAAGTAGACTCTTTTTCATGGATGTGAATCACGCCACACTTATGACGAAGAGGCTACGAGACATTTAGGAAATGTTCCCTTCTTTCATGATCTATGTTGTGCGATAAAAAGTCTTTCTATCCTTCTAAGAATGAATGGTAGGAGAAATGGGAATGGTGAAGGCCACGAGGATGGCAACGGTAATGTGCACCAGCAAGCCCCACTAGTTCAGGAGCATCAGGCACCAGAACTAGTTGCTCACGCTGAGTTTTGTGCCGCTATTCAAATGCTTAAGGTCAATCGGCAGACCGTTGCGCATGTTCCACAAAATGTCAATGCAGCAGTGGCTCGAGTTAGAGACTTCTTGAGGATGAACCCACTATAGTTCCTTGAGTAAAAGATAGATGAGGACCCGCATGAGTTCATAGATGAGATAGTAAAGATCACGCAAGGTATGGGGGTGAATGGAGTTGAGTGTGTAGAGTTGACCTCTTACTAGTTGAAAAGGGTCGCGCCTATCTGGTTTCATCAATGGAAGGATAGCAGGGTTGCCGGAGCAGGTCCTTTCACTTTGGAAGAGTTCCATGTTGCATTCCTAGACCGGTTCTTCCCTCGTGAGATGAGGGAGTTGAAGGAAGCTGAGTTCGTGAATTTCAAGCAA
>JACEIK010003646.1:47389-100314 GCA_018107945.1 Datura stramonium | reverse complement strand
ACATTCATTGCATTAGCTTCACAATTTTTTGCTTCACAAGCTCTTACAACAATGATGGAATTCCCCCAAAATGGCTAAAGAAAATGAAGAAGAAAATCCCTACCTAACTCTATAAAACTATGGAGAAAAGAATCTACTCCTAATTCTATGAAGAAGATGAAAATTAGATGAGTAATTTGTTGGTTGAATGGTTCTCCCTTTAGTTGGCGTACAATGGAGGTTATATATCTGTACTTTATTGTGTACAACTTTCCCCCAAATGTCTTGGAGCTTCTAGATGCTTTTGAGACCTTTTTGGACCCTTTTTACCCTTCATTAGATAGCCTTTCTGGCGAGGAACTGGCGTTTCGCCGGTTGCAATCCGTGGAGCACAAAACATTAGCCGGTTGAAAACAGTGGCCTGGCAGGGGAGAACCGGCGGTTCAGTGGCTTTTAGTCGGTGCCATTTGAAGGGCAGGTTGTTTAGCCAGTCTGGGCAGTATCTTCAGTGTTTCGCCTTCATTTCGCCCTTTCAGATCTGCGTTTAGCCTATTCACGGTACATCCTTGCACCTCTTTCTGAACTCAAATCTTCCCTTATCTTTGGCTCCTCTCCCTTATATGCTAACTCATCAAATTTCTTCTCAAGTTCCATGTGTTTTGCTTGATTTCGTGCTTTCTATAATCACATGAGGTACCTACAAAGAATTCAAGAGAAAGGGCATAAAATCCACATAAATGACTCAAAAACTAGGCAAAAACTCATGATTAGGATCCTAATGAGTTGGTACATTTCCAACTCATCAAACCGTCAAAATTGAACCATTGCTTGTCCTCGTGTAATGCAATTCTTTACAGTTGAGCAAATGAACAACATGCTATACATGATTTTTTGAATGAAGGGCCAATCCAAACATTCTTGCACAAGGGAACATTGCTAAGGCTTAGGGCACTATGATAGTTGTATACAAACTCATCAATCCACACGACAACTCAAACATTATGCACCAATTCAAGAAAAAGAAAATACTCAAACCATGTTGCACAAGCTTCAATAGGTAACCACAATCATTAAACATATCTTTCATGCATTTATTTCATTCAAACAAGGGGCATAGTTACTCAAAAAAAGTTCAAATAGCATCTCAAGTCATTGATAATTCACATTCAAATCTTGCCTTAAAGTTCTCTACCCGCTTGCCTTAATCACATCTCTCTTTGAAAAGAATTTTAAGCATGTACTCCAAGAAAATAATGCCCCTCATAAGAAGAGACAATTCCATACACACTTTTGTAGCATTTCACACAATGGGATTATAAGATAAGATAAATGCGCTCACTCTCACAAAGAAATTTAAGTGCACACAAAATGACCCATAGGCTTTCCCTTCATGTATATTGCCACTAATGTAGTGCTGCTACACCTAGAATCAATTAGGACTTGTGGCTCATAATGAAGGGTAGGGGTGAGGATAGGATATTGTTTAGCTTTAGTGACTAGAGTCTCCCTAACGCCTTTACAAAAGCTTGTAACACCCCATCATCTTATTGAAATTACTCCACCTAATTTCTCCTTTTTCATCATCTTTATGTTTTGTATAACACAAGACACCCTTATAACATCCCTAAATTTCACATTTAGCCTCATTTATGCAAGAGATAACACTTTTTTTCTATTCTTTCTCTTTTGATGATTCGAGGCTTTCAACCCATTGATTCATTCATTTCATCATAATTTTGGTGCTACCTCACATTGACGCTCTCACTTTTCCCCCTTCTCTTGCAAACCCCCAAACTTAGGCTTTTGCGTCATCTTACATTCATTTCCTTATCGCTCCCCATCCCATGGGCTTCAAGCCCCATTTTTCATTATTTTATCACTAGAAATTAGGGAGGATGGGTGCCAAGGAGAAGGATTAAAAAATTTCATTAGGCTTGTAATATGATTTCCAAAGAAAGGGTCCAAGGCTCAAACGTTGGATATCAAAGATTAATGTTCAAGGTGGTCATTTTAGGTGAAGTAACTAATAAAAGAGGGTCTAAGATCATGTTCTAAGTATAGTCAAATCTATCATTTCGCCTTGAATCATACTTAGGGAAAGTTCTAGACAATCATGAATACACAAAAATTAAGCTAAAAATCTCACCACACAAGGCATCACAATCCAAGGAGTTCACACACTTCCTTTGTCACATTAAAAGGATGACTTTTAACGAGCTAGTTACAAATCAACAAGCCAAGAAAGTAATATATAATTCATGACAAGAGCATTCTCATTTTCATATTTAGATACCCCTCGTTTTCTCTCAACTCTCATACACAATGCCAAGTAAGAAATATTGGTGGTACCTCCTCAAGCAAGTGCACAAAAAACTCAACAAGACTCTTGACTTGGCATTTTCCCTTAAGAAAGTCGCCTCTCAATCTATGATCGGGAAGTGCCAACCCAGTTTGACAATAAAAATGAAAAATAAAGAAATACCTCCTTGGGAAAGAACTGTAGTATAAATAAAATCCTTGGAGTTTATTCAAAGACTACTATCTAAAAAGGTGATACAAACTCGCAAATAACGACGATTTACCCTTAAGAATGACGTCACCCAATCTATCATAGGTCCATATCGTGCATCACTTAATAAGTGGGTTACTCAGACTTCACCCCATAACACAAAAAAGCATTTTCCTCGATGCACATGGTAAAATAAAGTAAGGAAGGAATAGGTGAAAGAACACTCTGGGCCTTCTGCTCATAACCGGCGTTCCACTGGCGTTTTGCGCCTTTGGAACCGGCATTTCACGGGTATAATGCAGATGTTCCACTTCTTAACCAATTTTTCTTCCCAGCATTCTATTTGACATTTGTGTTTTGCACATTTGAACTTGCACTTCGTCGGTTTAGCATCGGTTGCTCACTTTGAATTTGACTTTTCTCACCTTCATTACATTCCATACCTATTACACCCTTGCACAAACAAAGAAAACACAAATATTAAGTAAAACAAAATAAAAGAAAAATAAAAACAAATTTAAAAGCACTTGGGTTGCCTCCCAAGAAGCGCTTTAGTTAATGTCGTGGCTCCACGACTTCAATTTCAACACTTTTCTCTCCACTTTGAGCATTTGAATCGCATCCCTAATTTCTTGTCCATTCTTCTATTCCTCTTGAGGGGTGGTGGTGTAATCATTAAGGGACCAAACAATGGATGTTGCATCTTGTATTTCTTGGCCCTTAGAGGAGGGATGTGCTTTGACTTTGTCGGAATGGCCCACTCTAAGATGAAGCCACCTTGATCATCCTTCTCAACTTCCTCGATTGACTTGGTCTCCTCAATCTCCATTTTTTCAACCAAGTTCAATATT
Organism: Datura stramonium; assembly: GCA_018107945.1. Taxonomy (NCBI): domain Eukaryota; kingdom Viridiplantae; phylum Streptophyta; class Magnoliopsida; order Solanales; family Solanaceae; genus Datura; species Datura stramonium. The sequence continues at coordinate 96,975 of JACEIK010003646.1, read as the reverse complement.
TAAAAATGATAAGAGGGTGGTCTAAGTCGCTCCCCTTTCAAGCATACATTTTGCTTGACACCCTCCTCTTCAAGTGCACTAGAGTCCTTGAGCATGATTTGTTGGATGTCATTTGGCGACTCTAGTGTCACTTCTTCAACCTTGGCATCTTCCATTTTTACAATGTTAGTTGGTTGACACACCTCTGTGACTTCTTGAAAGTTCATCTCTACTCCTTCTTTATAATCATTTTGAGCTTCCTCCCATGAGTCAAGTTGAACTATGCCCCATTGTTCATTTCTTCTTCTTATTCTCCTCAATGTCTCCTTTGCTTTTTCTTTAAGAGATTTACCGTTATCTTCTTGAGGAGTGGATGATTCCATGGACATGGAGGGGTTGACATTCTTTTACGCATTAGACTCCAGCTCCAAAAAGGCTTGGAGCATGGCTTCTGTACTCCAACATGTGTTTCTCTTGCCCTCTCTTGCCATGGTTTCATTCCTTCAAACTTAGGAGAACAACTTCTTTCATAGACACTATAGCAGTGACTCCATTTGGGCATCCATCCCCATGTCTCCCATGACTACCACATAATGTGCATCTATACCTAGTATAGGAAGGAGAAAGGTGCACTCATCTCCTTCTAGGGAAATATTTACAATTTTGCCAATAGTGTGGTCCTCCACAATAAGGACACGGGTCATCATAATAAGGGTTGCCACCAACAAACCTTCTTTCATTCAATGATGCCATCATTCAACTACAAACAAACACAAAAACAAGAAAAAAAATAATAGTGAAACAAAATCTTAAAAAAAAATGTAAAACAAAAATGCAAAACTAGTTCGAATTAATAAATAACTATTGGCTTATCACAACTCAATTCCCCGGCAATGGTGCCATTTTTGATAACATCCAAGTACAGTCCTTTTTTATAAAAAGAGCGTAAACGGTCTCTACTTAAACAAATATTTGACGAGTGGCGGAGGTCGTCCACGAGGAGAATTGAGTCGATAATTCAAGAGTTATGAACTAATTCAAACTAGACCTCATAATTGTTCAACATTTTGAGAGGTAAAATTGGGGGAAATAAAGGGAAAATTAATTAACTAATTCTAAACTAAAACATAATTGGCGAAATTCCAATTGGAAGTAATCACAAGTGAGAGGATAGGGACATTCTATGGGTGAGATCACAATTAAAGCCCGGGAATTTCTTTAATGCCTTAGACTCAAGTGTAAATAATCTCGCGAAGTAGGTAGCCTCGGCTTCCCAGCTATTGACTATCCCTAGCTAGAGATTTCTCGAACTCTAGGCGTGATTTAGCTCAACTACGAATTGATTTGAATTAGCAACGCTTCACTATTCCTAGCTATTGTTGCCAATTAGGAACGAAGAAGTAATTTTAGGCTATTTCTAGCTTAATTTTTACAATCTCCTATCCATACCCACTACTAGACTCCTTTCAATACTTAATCATTCTCTCCCAGAGCAACAATCAAGCAAGTATAGATGGACCCATATTATAATCATTGGATCTTCATTAATAGATTAAAGAGAATACAATAGATTTATACTTAATTGAACAATAGGAAGATGAATCTAGCGACACCCACCTATAATCAATAAGAATTCAAGAGAAATTTATCAAAACCCAATCAAATTAACAAATCCACTATGAATATACTTCTAGCTAGCAAATTAGTAAAGCATATTTAAAGATAGAGAGAACATACCAAGAGGATTCCCATCATATTCATTGCATTATCTTCACAATTTTTTCTTCTAGCTATTACAATAATGGTGGAATTCCCCCAAAATGAGCTAAAGAAAATGAAGAAGAAAAATCCCTACCTAACTCTACAAAATTATGGAGAAAAAGAATATACTCTAATTCTATGAAGAAGATGAAAATTAGATGAGTAATTTTTTTGGTTGAATGGTTTCTTCCTTTAGTTGGTGTACAATGGAGGTTATTTCTTTGAAATTGTTTGTGTACAATTTTTCCAAAAAGTCCTTGGAGCTTCTAGATACTTTTGAGACCTTTTTGAACCCTTTTACCCTTCATTAGACGGCCTTTCCAGCGAGAAACGGTGTTTCGCCGGTGCAATTTGTAGGAGAACAAAACATTAGCCGGTTAGCAGTAGCATGCGGAGGGGAAGCGCGGTTTAGTGGCTTTTAGCCGGTACCATTCAGTGAAGAGGCGGTTGTTTTTATACATTACAGGTAGTAGCTTTGGCATTTCTCTTGCGTTTCGCCCTTCGAGATCTGCACGCCGATTCAAAGCACGTCCTTGCACCTCTTTTTGAGCTCAAATCTTCCCTTATCTTTGGATCCTCTCCCTCATATGCTAACTCATCAAATTTCTTCTCAAATTCCATGTGTTTTGCTAGATTTCATACTTTCTTTACTCACATGACGTGCCTACAAAGAATTCCAAGAGAGAAAGGCCATAAAATCCACATAAATGACTCGAAAACTAGGCAAACACTCATGATTAGAATCCTAATGAGTTGGTAAATTTCCAACTCATCAACCGGCGATCGGATGCTCAAAAAGCAAATGAAGCCCAAATATCGGCTACTATTTGAAGTAATCAGCATAAGTTGTTCTACCAGTACGACATCATTCCATAGGTGTATTGGCTTTGCTTTGTTCTCATGGAGGCCTTAGCTCATTTCATCCACTAAGTTACTTTTTGCTCTCATGATTGAACATATGATCCAAGATTAGCTCCAAGGATAGGTGACATGGATTGGCCTATGGTTATTTTCTCATCTGAGTTTTCAAAAATTTTGGGGTTCCTCTTGGGCACGGCATGATAGCTACACTTAAGCAAATGTTTTACTTTCTTGCTACCTCGAGGAGTGTGAATGTGTGGCTAGGCGGGGAGGCATTGGTGGTCGGTACACTATTTCGAGTTCACTAAGGCATAGAATCGAGGGATTGAGGAAATTTAATGTCTCAAAATGTTTCTTTCTCATAAGGATGTTGAAATAGCGATTCTTAAGAATTTGCTCGGTCGGTGAAGCATGCGCTAACGTTGTTGGATCTGGGAAGAGAATGCTTCATTGAAAAGTGACAATCTTGCGAGCTTAAGAAATAGGCCCGGAGGACGACTCAACGAGATGATTCATGACCGACGTCTTCTTGTGAGAGATTGATAAACTTCTTTCTAAGTTGTGACCTAGCCACACTCCACTTTTGTTCCCCTCTTCTTTCATATACCCCTTATCATTCCTTTTTGTGTGGGCGTTGTTGATGGTTTATGTTGCTTTTTGTATGACTATGATTGCTACTATTTTTAAGTGGAGATTATAACTGGGTTGTTGCTACTTTTGATTGGAATGATATTGTTGTTTGTTTATCTCCTTACTTCTTGCGCTTCTTCATTCGTGTTATGTTGCCCAAGTGGCTATAAGTTAACATGTTGATGCCTGTTTTTGTTGTGTTGCTGCATTATTTTAAATTGCCAAGGGAAGAGCATTGAGGATGAGGGACGGCGTGACGAGGGAAGCGGTGACGGGCGAAAAGCGTGACGAGGGAAAAGTAGAGTTTGAAAACTACGGGTGTTTTATCATTATCAAAAGGAGAATTATTAAGTATCTTTTGATGATGTGACAAACCTCTTGGAAACCCCGATTCGTTTGGTTAAATACTATCGAGAAAGTCAATTATGCCGCTGTGACAAGGTAGGTGCGGGCGCCCAGCTGTTTGCGACGATGCAGTGGCGAGTACGTTGTGGTACATGCTCTTATCTAGTGGACAAAGCGACTCTCTCATCTCCTCATCTCATCATATATTTTTCCAAAGACAACTTGTTCACTACTTTTTCCATTCTCAAGAAGGACACTTCCTCTCTTGCAAAAGACTTGAAGACAAGCATCGACAACGGAAGAGCAGAAGCTGCCGGTGTGTATTTTTGCTCTTGGTCTTAGGATGTTGATTATTGTCTCTTGTATTGATATAGTAAACCTACTCTCATTAAGAGAAATTTGTTGTAGGTCATTGTTTTGTAGGTTGTAATCTCTTGTTTAGCTAGGTTAGAGTTAGCCGATGCGAATAGTTGATATGAATTTATTATAAAGCCTTGCAATAAAGGTGTTGTAAGGGAAAGAGAATTATGAGGTTAATTTCTATATTTGCTAGAGGTTGTAAATCTAAACATTGCGCGGTTTTTGAGTGGGTTTTGGAAATTCTACTAGGGTAGGTGGTGGTTTTACTCTATTGGGAAAAGAGAGGTTTTCACGTAAATATTGTGTGTCTTCACTTTCTATCAACGCCAACCTCTACGAACCACGTAGGGACTGGTTCTCTAAATTGCGATTTATTGGATTCGCTAGAATTATCATATCCTATTCTTTCTATAGAGCATAAAACATCCCGGATAAATAAAATAAAAGTACCTTCTTTGTTTTAGTCACCTCCTTGACTCTTATTATGTATTTTCTACAAGTCTTCTCATGGATAAAAAAAATTAGAATTTTGATACATAGCATTTGGATATCTAGATACTATCTCTACCGCTAGAACAAATAGAGTTGGGGATAATATATCCCTTTGATTGACCCCTATGGTGGATTTAAAATATTCACGAACCTAACTATTAAGTAGTATGGAATATCAATTACTATACAATAATCTATAAACCATGTAAATCGCCATATCACAGTCAAATAACATTAGAATTTGGTGCGGAATAATAATGGCTTCATCATATATCCATCTTAACCACCATATTTGTTGTTTTACTTCTAAGTCGATGTCTTTGATTATTTCCTAGAAAGCGGTAGGATACAAATCTTCTCATGGACATAGAAAGTAGACAAAATTAGAATTACGATACAAAGCATATAGACATCTAGATAGTGTCTCTACTTACATAACAAATAGAGTTGGGATAATAAATCCCTCTATTTGACCCTGCAGTGGTTAAAATATCCATGAGCCTAAACATTAAGTAGTATGGAGTACCAATTATTATACAATAACCTATCATCATGTAACCACAATATCATAGAGTAAATAGCCTTAGAACTTTGGTAAAGAATATTCATGATATATCATAGGTCTTTTTCATAACCATTTTTAACCACTTGCTTTGCATTTTTGTTTTAGTTCAATCGCGTCCTTGATTATTTTACGGGCTAGTAAGAAATTTTCAAAAATTCTTGTACCTTTTAGGAATCTGTCACGGTAAGCATAAATAAGATGTAGAAGAACCATAGTCATATTTTCAAGAAGTAACCTTAGAAATGATTTTGATAATAAGATTACTGGAACTAATGAGTCTCACGTCATCAAAAATTTGGTTACTTTTTCCTTCTTTAGAGTAGAACTAGGTAGATTTTTATGACTGATATCTATTTTAATTATGTCGCAAGATGATTGCTAGAATAATTTTATAAGCTTTATGTGGATCACTAGCCCTCTTCGATTCGATTCGACAAAGCCTTTTTACCTCCTTCTTTGTTGCAGGTGCCACCATTGATTCAATTTGATGTTCGAACACTAATATTAGGATATTTTGATAATATCCAAGTTAGTAGGAATGTTTTACGGTGAAAATAACTTTTTAAAGAAATTAATTGATTACCCCAACTTTTATCTTTTATTAGAAGTTACTAATTCCCTTTACTTTATTGAGTGTTGTCTATATTGAGTTTTTTTCCTTCTTCTCTCTACATAATCATGAATGAATTTTGTATTTTTTATCCCCATGGTTCGAACCATTTGAGCCCTAATTTGTATTTCCTATAATTCCTCTAACAATAAAAAAATTCAACTCTTCATGTATCCTGTGCAACTCATCTCAATTAACCATTATGGGTCTCTTTAAAACCGCATCTCTTGAACTTTGATGACTTTCTCCATAGTGTCTATTTTTGAAAAATATTACCATAAATCCCTTGCTTTGTTTATTTCAATTATTTTTACCTATTTAATTTATGATGAAAGATTGTGAAAGGATTCCCTATAAAAGACTATCGCTCGGTGTTACAAATCGGTCCTACGAAAGTTAGATGATTATACAAAAATTCAAAAATTTAAATGGTCTTACTGTATCTGCCACCTTTGTTGTCACACTCTAATACCAAGGTATGATCGGATCTCTTTTAATTAGGTATTTAACATAAAGTTTGTGAATATAGATAGTCATTTTTCTTATTACAAAAGGAATTTTCTAGACTATTGAAAATTATTGCGTCTTGATATCTCCCATTCCATCAAGTGAATGTGTTGCCCTCATATTCCATATCTATTAGTCTAGAATAATTAGAAATTGACTAAAATTTTTATTTTCCGCTAAGATAGTGGAATACCTAACTACTCTTCTTGTGATAAAATGACATGAAATCACTCAGGACATTTGACATTGATTTGTGATGTCAAGTAGTCCCCCGATATTTTCCTCTCATTATTATGCAAACTCGTACATCTGCTTAACTATGATCTATATACCCAATATTTAATGATACACCTTCAAAGACATATGTTGTGATGTGTTAATTAGTATAGTAAGCTAAATTTTGCTACTCCAAATACCCATATCTTTCTAGAATAGTTTCTTTTGTTTGTAAAATGATGTACAATCTTCTTCATAATCTTCTAGTCTTGAAGAATCTTGAAAAAGCTTTATCAATTCACTTAAACAATATTTTAAGTCTAAAAACAAAATAAAAAAGACTTATCACTATTTAATAATAAATAATATATTACATCATATGTTATTCTCATCAATTGGTGACATGATCCAATGAGTTTGAGAATAAGTAATGGTCCTTAAGGCAATAATATTTAGCTAAAAAAGTAATAAATAAATATATTAAAATAAAGCAAAAGACTAACCAATATTTTAACACAATAATAATACTTTATTACATGATATGCGAGTTTCTATCCAATTAATGACATGATCCAATAAGTTTGAGAAAAAGTAGTGATCCTTAAAGCACTAATATTGGCTAGATAAGCAATGAATGAAAAAATTAGAATTAAATTTTAAAATTTTTAACTATTTGAACAAGATAATAATATTTTATTACATAATATGTGACTCCCGTCAATTGTTACGTGATCCAATGAGTTTGAGAATAAGTAATAATCCTTAAAACACTAATATTTAGCTAGAAAGATAATAAATAAATAAACAAATAAAATTAAAAACAAAAGACTTACCCCGCAACTTGAACATGATAATAATACTTTATTACATCATATGTGAGTCCGTCATATTTTATCACCTTATCCATCCATGTACTTCTATTCCATTTCATCGTAGGGATGATGTAATGATGCACAACCTACAAATAAGAAAATATTTGCATTTAGATTACATGTTTGTAAAACAATTCATAAGAAACTCTAAATTGACACATCTCCAGCTCCCTCTCGAATCATAAATAGATCACCTTCAGCAAATCACCCAATTTTAATAGTTTTCATCTAAGGATCCTATGAATGGGGCGAAAAGGAACATCCACTTATTGGGAGCATTATTTTCTAGTGCGGAAAAGCTTCATATGCACACAGACACGTAATTCCACGAGATAATTTTAAAAAATAAATAGCACATATTCTATAATCTACTATCTCACATTGTTTTGATAAATATTTACCATTAATGTGTAGGAGAAGAAATAGAGAGCATTCTTCCTGTTAGTGTATGCACTGTGCTGCTTGAACTTGTCTAGCTTGTTCTTCAAGTAGTCCAAAGTCAGGTCAAATTATTCCTCTTTTCAAGGATATTATTCAAAAATCTCCAAAGAGTGCACAATTTCAATCAATCTCAAGTGGACAACCTTGAACACATCTTTCGCAAGCAAGATGGTATGCAGAAACCATATATGACAATATTTTAAATTTTCATCTTTATTTTGCCTACTCCTCTAACCAATGACAATAGCCTATCTCATGTAATCTTCTTATTGTGGCTAATTTTTTTACAAAAAGTTTCACCTTGAGTAAATATGTTCAATTTAGACTAGCGAAAAAGAATTCATAACTTAAGCCGATCATCAAAGAAAACTTCTTCAATTAAAAAGACACTAACTTGTCATTCACAAGGAAGCACATCCCATGCCTTTTCTTGTCATCGATACGATATGAAGAAACACATAATAGACGTGATGCTATTGAATTGGTCAAAGTGTTCATATAATTCTATTAATTGACCTAAATAGAAATGTTTGAACCTTTTCTTTAATTTTTGATCTAACAAAATTTCTTAAAATCACAAAGCAACCTCATTCTAGACTTTAAAAGAAATTTTGTTGAAAAGTTTCAATCATCTGTAAGTTATCATGCGTACTACTCCACATAATTATCTTTTTGCACAATTATATAAAAGTATATGGATCAACATCTTGCTATTCTTCGACAAAATTCTTAGGACCATCTTAGTAACATGGTGATCATCCTTAGCTCTATCTCCTTATCACCATCCTCACTATACTCATCAATATTAGCCATGGTGTATGAGGTGGCACTCACTTCAGCTTACAACTCTTTTTCTCTTGTAATCTCATTTTCGTCTTTACCTTTTCTTTTTAATCGAGGTACATAAGGCTAGAATGAGTTTGAACTATACAGAGTAGAGCAGGTGATTACCTTCTTCCTCTGTTTTTTGCCATTATTTATCTACATATAAATAATATAGTCTCATCTCCCAATTATGATGTAAAAATAATAATAATCAACAACAACTATATTAATAGACTTACCATGATATATTTGTAAAGAAATAGAAACAAAAAACTAACACTATTGAAACAACGACATAAGTTGAAATATCACATATTTAGAACAAGAATATGGAAGCTAAAGTTCCAAGTCTATTAATAGACATATATGAATGTGTAGAAATAGAAAAAAAAACATTATTGAAACAATCAAATAAGTAGAAGTAATACATATTTTGACTAATCGACAAAAAAGGCTAAAATTTTAAAATTTTGAAATTAAATATTTTTAATTTTTCAAAAATTAATTTGAGGTCAGTCTTAAGGTTTGAAAATAATAAAAACTTTTGTCAACATTCAACAGTATGGATCTCAAATACTTCATTGAACCCGATGCAAAATAAGTCATAATTGAGGACAACGACCAGGGGCGGAGCTACGGTATAACGTGGGGTTCGATCGAATCTAGTAGCTTTTTGTAGATCCTGATTTATATTAAAAAATTTAAGAAATGTTTATAAATTACAACGTGTGAATCCACTCATAAAAATAATTGATGATTCAGGGGGATAAAAGCACGTGAAAAGTTGTTGCACATTTGAATTGCGTGTTCAAACCTCTTTAGCTGACAAAAATTTTTCAACTCTCCTTTCTTTCACAAACATCAAACCCAAAATAACATTTTAAGGAATTTAAAATCTCTTCGACTTTTATTTTTCAAAAGCTATGTCGGAGTCCAAACCTCATGATTTAATGCGTATGAAATGTTGGATTCTGTCATCTGGCGGAAGCACACAATTTAGGATCATTCTTGCATATAATATAGATAACACATAACACGAGATTTTAGTCAAACATAAAATTGTTACTTATCTCTTGAAGCGTGACCGCTAATCAATCCTCTTGAAACTTTGTACAAATTATCCAATGCATTCTCAGGGTATATAATCTTACGCTATAGTCTCAAAAATGCGAGTAGAGAATACTTTGTGTGGGCGAATCTGCTTACCGGAAAAGGTCAAATTTTTCCATTATATTTCATGAAGGAAGAGAATCCTATTTATAATCACATTTTAGGATATAAAACTCTAGTCCCAAAATATATAGAAATCTTTCTCTCCAAGTAATAGTAGAGCTTTTTCCTTCTAGAAGACTAATTTATATTTTAAAATCTTGTAGAGAATTTGCTGCTTCTAGAAAATTGATTTCTTCCTTTCCAAGTTTATTAATTAATCGGGCATAGCAGGGGCCACGAGATTTGGTGAGCTGAGGCTTTCAGTATGGTATTAATTCGCAGAATGAATGAATTAACCTACCATAATAAATTACGGATTATTCTATTAAAAATCCATAATTGCACTCCTCGGTATAATTTCAAATTCATTCACTAAAACTTATTTAATCCCCCATGTTAAGATTACAGATACCAATCAATCAAATTAAATATTTGACTATTTAATTCATTGATTAATTTAATCTTTATTCAAATTCTTAACTTATTTCATGAGATACTAAATTCACCTGTAGAGTTTTCACATGAAAACTTATAAGTAATCATAGAGGGGTATCATCAATCTGGGCGAGACACAGTTCCATCAACTAATTATTATTTCACAAATGTCATTTGTCATCATCCAACCTATCGAGAACATTTTAACTCATAAAAGATAGAGTTTTACCCTTTGATAGATCAAAATAATAAATAAATTATATTGATCATAATAATTATATCAAGATTAAGACTATAAGTACATTTAATGATCTAGAGAATTTATTTTATTAAGTCGAGATAAAAAATAGTTATCTCTACTTGGTCCATTCAATACCTACAAAATGTACTAGCACAAGAATTGGAATTATACCATTTCCATAATCGAGATAGAATTATATTTAATCTTGTGGTACAATCATACGGAGTGAATTTATCCAATTTCATATTTGATTGTGAACATATATAAACTTTATAGCATAAGAACCGATGTTTAATTTTTGTGTATAAGCTAAACTCTATATACTAAATCATCTACTATATAAGAAAGGACACATCAATTAATATATGATCTATTTAAATCTTTATTAAAATTGAATAAATAATATTTTATAATAAATATTATATCTAAACACATGGTTAATAGTATACCCAACAATCTCCCACATAGACTTTTAACCATTATAATTTTTAGAACATACCATATCTAAGCGCATGGTTAATGGTATATACCCCAACAATCTCCCACTTAGACTCTTAACCATGCATTTAAATTTTATAGACATTTTTTTACATGACTTTCTAAAGTTTTAGCCAATAAGCTCTTTGCAAAAGGAACTTTCCAATTTATTTTCTAGTACAATTTTATCTAATAGTAATTCATCACAATTAGTAAACACGTATTAATATCTTCGAGAGATTCTATCATGAAACTCTCCCGAGTATACACGGAACACGTCTAGGATATCATTCTCTCACTAAGACTAAGTACTATCACTACTATTGTCACACTATAATGTTCATGATTCTTAATATTTTCTTCGTACCTTTCGGTATTGAGATATTAACGACTTCATATAATGTTATTTGCTCAACATCACTCCCACTACTATGACGTATTGAATTTCTTTACGTATATTAACATATCTCCCACTTCATAAATGCAATGAATTTCAATTCGACTTCTAGGTTAGATATTTTTGAACCTATGAATTTTTTATGACTCATTTGTTATTTCTTTGCTTAGTTCCTATAAAAATAGTTTACTTCTAGGAATATGATTTACTAAATAGTCCTTTTCTAGAAATTCGGCATTTGTATTAACAATTACCTAATTTCTTTAAACAATAAAATAAGCCTCCTTTCGTATCCTTTGGATATCGATAAACACTCACACATTCGTTCGTAATTCCAACTTATATGTTTTCTCTTTCAACACATGTGCTAGGCAACTCCATATATGAACATATCATAGACTTGACTTACATCCAATCCACGAGTTCTATAAGTGTCAAAGATATTAACTTAAAGGAATTAAATTGATAATATAACTTGAGTTTCAAAGAATATCCCAAGACAAATAAAAGCAAAAATGAATAAGTCAATCACATTAATCTTATCTTATCCATAAGAGAATTTTTTCTTTCCTCTTCTACATCAATCTGTGTGGCAGAGTACTCGATGTAGATGATTGATTGCAATCCTGCAGTAGGAGTAAGTGATTAATAAACTCTCCATAGAGGTACTCGCCGCTATGATCGAATCGCAGTGACTTAATATATTTTCCATGATGATTTTTATCTTCCTTAAATACCTTAGTAATTTCAAAGCATTCATAGTAATGGAGAATCAAATAAATATATTTATATCGAGTAATCTTCATTGAGTGATCACATAGAATACTCAAAATCACCTCTTGCCTAGATGCTCATTTGACCACACCAATCGGAGCAGTTAATTCAAACTTATCACTAGCTTTATTTTCTTTTAAAAGGAATATACCTTAGTTTCATTTTGCTTCTAAACATGACTCAAAAGTTTGTAGTGTCTTCACTTTCGATGAACCTTCAAGTCCATTGATTAACCAAACTGAAAGTCATATCAGCGAGAATAAATAAAATGACTTAAAAGTTGGTGGACCCAGATAGAGGAGTGTCATTCAATATTAAAGAATATTTTCTCTTATGGGATATATTAATATTATTCCATTCAATAGAGATTTTAATAATAAAGAGGTCATGTATTTATGTACCACAAGAGATAAAAAGGTTTATCAAGTTCTAACACAAAAGTTATAAGAATAAGGCGAATATCCATCTCTTATTTAGAAAGCTTGAAATTAAATTCTTTCAACATAAAGGTACATATATAATGCATTCTTTAAATTAATATCATAACTTTGAGAATAAAAATATATTCTTGAATAGTAATGCGGTGAATAAAGTCTGTTGGAATATGAGATATAACATATTAAATAAATCATAATTAAGTCCATGCTGAATAATTAAATTCAGACTACATTCATCAATATATACATACATGCATCTAAATAGTAATTTTTGATGAAAAAATACTGCACTCATACGATGTATATAAATTATGCAAGATTAATACAATTCAAAAAGAAATAAAATGAACTCAATTAGAGAGTAAATTGTTACTTTTAGTCAGTTGTATATAATTATTGAACACTAATTCCATTGATCTAACATGCTTCCGGTTGGAGAGTTAATTCGGTTATCGGTAACTAGTGACGAAAAACACGGTAATTGACCGTAATGAGTCTATCAGGTCGGGGAAAGAAGACCAATGTCAACATGTAAACTCATTGCGATTATCAACAACTAGTGACTTTGTCAGTGACAACCCACAATAAATTTGTCAGATTATACGCGAGAAAGACCTAAAGTCAACACGTAAATTTATTATCTAACGCCACATGAATTAATATTGATCACCACTTTACACATGTCCGTCTTAAAATTTTAGTGATCCAACATATAAACTCAAATGGAGAGTTAATACATGCTATCAATTACTAGAAATTTTACCTATTGAACTTGTAATAAATTTATCTATTATGGAGAGGGAAGACCTAAGCCAATATGTAAATTTATTATCTCACTATAGTAATAGCGGAGATCATGAAAAATAATTCATATCACCACTTGAACACGAACAATTTATACATGGTACATTGAGAATATTAATAACTTAATCAAATAAACCGCTTGATAGAAGCTCTTTGTTAGTCATAATTCTCAATCCATGCATAATATAATTTCACATAAATATAAAATAAGAATCTTCAATGACCCCAAATAGATAAACCACTTTAGCATAAACTATTTATTGATCATGAGATTTACTTATTCGAATAATATAACATGCATGTGAGAAATAAATTAAAAATAATGTATCATCGAATATTAAAATTCAAACTACACCACATATATATATCAGCATGCATCTTGAATAGTAAGATTCAATGGAAAAGAACTACTCTTGCAACACACATATGTGATGTTAGAATATTCACTCTAATAAATTAAAATTAAAGTTAACTCGGATGGAGAGTATATTGATAATTTAAGCCAAGCAGATATCATTATTATCATCACTAGTTCAATTAATCAAACATATAACTCGGTTGGAGAGTTATTAGAAAGTTATCAATAACTAGTGACAAAAAATGTTGTAATTGGCCAGTAAAAAGTCTATGTTTGTTGGAAAAAGAAGATCAATGTCAACATGTAAACTCATTTACATTCTTGTTGTTATATGTCAATGGAGACCATAGAGATTGACTCCTACCAGTTGAAAGAAAGTAATCTTTTAATTTTAAATTTTTGAATAGCAAAATAATCAAAAATCCGCCCAAAATGACTTTGAATGGCCAAATAAATGATGTTATTCACTAGAAAGCGTGAATCTTGTTCAATGGGTCATTTTAGATGAACCTACCAAATTTGAGTCAATTAGAGTCGAAGTAAATTTTCGATCTTCAAATCTCTAACCAAATTCGAAAAACGGTCATTAGTAGATTTAAAATAATGCGATATATATTCTTATCATATATCAATTCATGTCAAATGATAAAATTTAAGCATTATCTAGATTTAACATAAATAAGCGATATAAAGAATAGTGTTTTCATACTTAAATAAAATTTTAATCAACAAGCGCACAAAATCCCATCTAAATGTACGACCTCAGAATAGACGAATACGATATTGATACTACAAAGTCACGAGCATCATTCACGGTCATTTTTTAATGGTCTCATCAAATTTCAGGTCAAACGGAGATCATTAAATTCATGGCCTTAAAAACTAGGACCAAATGCGAAATAATCATTTTTAGGAAAGTTAAGGATTAAAATAGCTTGATTTAAGTTTTCATTCTCCTAATTATCCATGAGTATAAGGTATACAATTTGTGTTTTCTTCTGGCAAGATATACAACATCACCTTACAACAAATTGTCCTCTCGATTAATAAACATGAGAATCCAAGATATTATGTTTCTCTCATTTGAGTGAAAACCCTAATATCTCTTCTTATGAATTAAGTAAGTGTTACTACTATTCAAGATAAATCTTCTTTCGTTAGATAAAACTCTATTACTAACATACAATTACCCAAGATAATTTACCACGTCATACCTTGAAAATATTTTTATGACTCAAAAAAATAAATAATCTTTATGAATCTTAATTACTAATCATAACTTTCAATTCATGTATTAATATTGTCGACATGTATAAAACATTAAGAATTTTTAATAATCTCAAATAAATAGGCCATCTTAACAATACCTATTCATTAATTATAAAATCTTATCTTATATGTTAAACACATGAGAGAAGAGAAAATTAATACTTATGTAATTAAATAAGCAGACCATGTGGTTCATTGATGGACCGGCGGCAGTATACTACCATGGCAAGTGCCCACGTATACTACCAATGTAAAACAAACGGTAAATCATACTAGCGCATCATCCCTCTTTTGCTAATTAATTATTTTAATGACCAACCAAGTCAAAGAAAATAACTAACTTGGTGCTAACTTAGACACAGTTCAACCCAACATCACAGTACCGGCGGCGGCAGCTATGATCCCCACATTTCCTTTTCTTCTTTTATTTATAGCCATTCTGATTTTCATCACAATTCTCAACAACAAAAATTCAACATGGAGAAAATCGGGATTGCAATAGTGACTTATTTTATCCAAACGATTGAAAATCAGAGATAAAATAAATTAAGTCTCATGAGAACACCCAAAACTATGCAAACAAGCAAAGCTATAACAAATTTTCAATCAAACATGTATGTATTATCTAGGTTATCTATTTAGATGCAAGCATGCTCTTGATGCTAATTGTTGGATTACAGACATACGCAATGGAAGCAAACAATTTAGGATCATACTTTAATGTAATATAGATAATACATAAACTTAGATTTTAGTCAAACATAAAATCGTTACTTATCTCTTGAGAGTGTGACCGCGAATCAATCCTCTTGAAACTTTGTACAAGTTGTGTCGTTCTCCGAATCGGTAAGTCTTCTGCTATAACCTCAAAATTCTCCAAGTAGGGAGCCTTACGTGGAGGCAGAAATCTTGCTTCTCAGAAAGACCAAAGTTTTCCATCATATTTACATGGAGGAAGAGAATTCTATTTATAACCACGTTTTGAGGCGAAGAAAGCCCTACTCCCCAAGCGTATAGAAATCTTTCTCTCTAAGTAATAGTAGAACTTTCCTTCTAGAAGACTAGTTTTATTTTTTACCAAAATCTTGTAAGAAGTTTTCTTGCTTCTAGAAAATTAGTGTCTTCCTTTCCAAGCTCATTAATTAATCGGGCATATCGAGACCACAAATTTAGTGGTAAAACTTCTAATTATGAGTATTAACTGCGAGAATGAATGAATTAACCCTACCATAATAAATTACGGATTATTCAACTAAAAATCGTAATTACACTCCCTCGATTATAATTTCAAATCATTCATTAAATCTTATTTAACTCCCCATTTTAAGATTACAGATACCAATCAATCGAATTAAATATCTGACTATTTAATTCATTGATTAATTACAATATTTTATTCAAACACTTAACTTATTTAATGTGACGGATAGTAAATCACTACGTGGTTTCACATGAAAACTTATAAGCAATCATAAGGGTATCATCAATAACAAGGCCGGGAACATGGATTCCATCAACTAATTATTATTTCTCAAATATCATTTTGTCATCATCCAACCTATTGAGAACATTTTAACTCACAAAGATCGGTTTACCCTTTTGATAGATCAAAACAATAAACAAAGTACATTGATCATAATAAAATTATCGAGATTAAGAGTATAAGTACAATTAATATTCTAGAATTTATTTTATTAAGTCGGTATAAAATACTTAGCTCTACTTGGTCCGTTCAACACACATACAAAATGTACTAGCACAAGAATTGGGTATACCATTCCATAATCAAGATAAGTATATTTAATCTTGTGCTACAATAAATCAGATGAATTTATCCAATTTTCATCTTTGATTGTGAACATATATAAAATTTATACTTATAAAAATAATTATTTAAATATTACATTATTTATAAGCTAAACTCTATACACTAATCATCTACTATATAAGTAAATGACACAACATTAATATATGATCTTTTAATGCTTTGTTAAAATTGAATAAATAATTGTTCTACAATAAATACTGCTATCTAAACACATATGGCTAATAATACATAACCCATAGTTATGTAGTATATATCCCAACATAAAGAACGAGTTTTAGTATTCTTCCTCTCTTACTTTTTTTTTGATAGAATTTATTTGTCTATTATAATGTGTAACAATATAGTTAAAAATTAATTTTTAATCTTGGATTCTTTGATTGTAAGATCATGAATCTTGCTATATATTATCAAAATGAATTTGGTGCTTCCAAACTTGAAGATCATAGTTTTGATCTTGACAACTATATTTATTATGTGAGAAAAATGGACAAGTCTTTCTCAAATTTAAAAGGACTTGAAGATTTTTTGGTGGCATTGGTTAAAACAAATATGCACAAGACACGGAGACTTATTAATTTGCTTGTGAAGTTAAGCTTGATAGTACCTGTGGTTATTACAATATGGAAGGGCTTTTTCCTCTCGACATTTATTAAAATGACTCATGGCGAATTCGTGATGCTTTTTTGAATAATTATTTAGTACGGTATATAGAGGATCAAATATTTGAAAGTTTACCTAATTATACGATCATTGATTATTTTCAAAATATGACAAGCCGTCGAGTGCAATTGTAAATAATAATGTTTATACTTATATGATATTTAAGTGGTTCGTGCTTTTTAAAATATATGTTAGTATCAATACTTATTTGCTAGTTTGAGCGGCTATTATATATTAGTTTGAGATCGCTATCGTGTTTTAAAATTAGATTCTCCAAACCATAAATCCTGGCTTTGCCTCAGCAACGACCATAGAGAGCAGCGCTCGGGAAGAAGAGAAATGAGCTAGGAGAGACTAAGAGCTTTAGATAGAAGAGAATGGGAATGAGTTCCATCCATGAATAAAGAGAAAGGAACCTATGTATGTTTTGGGAGTAGACAAAGAGACTTGAATGTATCTTAATAAACTTAAAATCTTCTTTGGAAACTCTTTAAAACTATAAAAAAGCATCGAGCACCTTTTTGAAACTGCCAAAAGCAGTGAAAAATTAAAATTAAGAAAAAATTCAATACCTATTTTTCCAATTGAGTTTTCAAAAGTATTCCCTTTGTCATATTTTCTCTAGTTTGTTAGACACCTTTCGGTGAAACCCTTCAGGAGCAATTGGATAATTCTAGTAGCGAGTCTGATGCTTCAATGTTCGCGTGGTTTCTTTTCGTTTACTCTCTACTTGACTTTATTTCTGTTAGTTAGAATATTATTTTTACCATGTTAATAATTAATAATGTTTATCATAAAAATTTACATGTAAAACGTAAACTAGTAACAAACAGAGAGAACCGATATATCATGACTTAGAAGGATTATGCAGTTTCTTCTATATATTCTTATCATAAAAGTAGTATGTGTTTTTCAGATATTCGCATCCACAATAAAATTTAAATTCCTTGTAGTAGACGATATGCATTATATCTTTTTGTTGAGTTTTAGAGAGCACACGTCTTATCAAAATATACATGCGCCCAAGTACGATCGGTCGTAAGATAGAAAGTGTTATATGCATGTCTTGTCGCGCTAAATGTATTTCACGAATATTTTCAAAGAGGTGAACGCCTGCAACAATCTACTCTTACGTCGAAATGTGTAAAATCCAAAATATTGCATAAGTGCTTCCTTTTGTCACATCAAATATATTCTCCATGAGCCCAGTTTTGTTACCATTCAACATTATGAGAAAGCCCTTAGTCTACAGTATCTCTTATCTTTTTGCCTTTCCCAGCTCCCACTCATAATCGGTGGCACGTGTATTGGCATTTTTCCAAGGAGTTCAAATTATATACACATTATCATTACATTATTAATGCAATATTATCGGAGATATAGTTGATTATTATTTTATTATGTAAAAGCTACTATATCGCAATAGAGCATGAATAGGAATGTAGCTGTTTATACGAACGTCCAAATAACATAATGGGGTATAATCTTGCATATTTGTTCTACGAGAATGTAATGCAAAGTCTTTTACAAATGGTGATTGTTGTTACTAATTGATACCATATTTTCAAAAGTAAAACCACAATTGATTAGCTCGGCCTCCAACAATCAAATGGCGCGTACACCTTCTTTGTTGAGATACTGGATTCCATTTGGATGGCACATGGTCAGTGGTTTGGGAACTCTTGTATGTGAATTATCTAGATATACCATACTTAGAATACAAAGTATACTAGCAGACTATTTGAGCTAGTATTTTGTAGTTAGAACACAAGTGTATGTGTATAAGAACGGCATCGACATGTATTTGTATAGTATAGAAAATAAACAATTCTTCTTCTTTTCTAAAGGCGTATAAATTTTCTACATGGTATCGAGCTTTTACAAATATTTGTTGCATAAAAAAAATAAAAAAACTTCATAAACAATGGCCTCAACTTTCTCGCCCAAACTAATGGTCCCTTTCCAACGGCATCACTATACCACCTCATGGGTTTCTTGTTCTATCAAGCTTAAGCCTACTAACTACCTGATATGGAGGACTCAAATTTATCAGGTGATGCGGGGTCATGAAAGTGACAAGCGAGTTCACGAAGACGAACCAAAACAAGGTTGAAGAAAAGGAAGAGGTGACACTAGAAAGGATGCGATACATGAGAAAAGGATAAGATTCTTGACATTGATTGGGATGAACAAGATGTCTTTGAGTCGAGACATGAATTTCGGGAACCGGGACGAGAGAGAAAAAGCATGTACCTAATTGTGGGCTTCTACAGCAAAAGAGATGTGGGACTTAATGCAGGAGAAACGTATCTTGGTACCTAGGATAAGGAATTTAGAAACAAGCTTAATAGCTACAAAGTATTAAGTTGTCCTCTAAAATACTTGATGAATACTTGAAAGAGTACTAAGGCATATGTGATGGACTTGCTTCCATATATAAGCGATAGATGAAGACAACAACGTCATCAACTTCGCTAGAGGATTGGTTCTAAGTATAGAACCTTGGGGAATTGGGAAAGGCTCCCAATCATACTCCTAGAATCGGTTTGTCAATACTGTGGGTTGACATGAGAGAAGAGGAGGAAGAGATGCCTCAACAAACTACAATATGATGTACATTTGTAGTTTTGATGATTGAAAGCAAAATAATGATGAAATAAGTAATTTAATTGTTCCCGAGTGCAACTTTCTTGTCTAAAGAAGGCGACATGGCGGCATTAAACATTCAAATTAAGATAAATCGCACGAATCAAGAGATGGTTAAGCCACGCCATAATCTCGGTGAAATAAACATATGTTGACTTGTAAGAGTTAGAAGTTGATCAAAACACAAAGGAATCAGATGGACTTGAAGAAGGACACCTTCTTGGAGTAGACTAAGGCGGACAAAGCCGAGTTGCATGAAGAGATTAGATGAGAGAAGAACTCTTTGAAGAGTTGTATATATATAGAAGTGTGACTTCTCAAAGCAACTTGCACACTTACAAAGAGAGAAAAGAGAATACTACAAAAAAGCGTAAGGTTTTGCAACAATCAAAGTGTGAAGGAATTTTTTTTTGACGAACGAGTCCAAGTAAAGTAATAGGCTAGTGTTGGCAATCTTGTACGAGACGTTGGTCATTAAGTTGTAATTGATGTACTCTTAATTCAATGAGCTATAAAGCTGAATTAGGAAATTTTTCTTCAAGTAGAGAGTATACTAGTAAGATGGATTTGGGATACATTCACGGGAAGGAATGTAAGTAGTTAGAAATTAGAGTTTATAATTTCTTTAGGTTACAAGAATTGTAATCTCTTACATTTGAAGAGAGCTCTTTGAAGTGAGTGAAGTTGGAGAAAATCATGTGGAGTATAGGCCATGGTTTTCACCTTTTGAGCGAGGTATTTTCCATGCTAAAATCATTTTCTTCTTACTTTTTCATTACTCTCACTTAAATGAAACAGTTGACAACACTGTTTCATTCGTAGGCCAATAGTTAAGTTTAAAACAAATATATAGGTCATGTGTTATCAAGTGATATCAGAGCGGGTTTATCTTATAAGGTTAACACCTAGGATAGATTATGATAAGTCGCACCACACTGACCGAGCACGGTGAAGGGCTTCGATCCAACCACTCGACCACCTCTTTTCAATGAATCACACTTCATGGTGAAAGGCACGCATGGAAAACTGTTCAAGTGAAGATTATGAGTTGTGGGATAGGATCTCTCTTGGACCAACTAAGATGATGGATGAAGTTGAAGTATAGAAAGTAAGATGCGAGTTTGCTATGAAAACTGATGGCTCTAAAGTATGCTAAAGCAAAGAACATTCTTATATGTGGTTGGAGTGCGTAATAGTATAGCTGGATTTTCAAATTGCTCCACTACCAAACATATATGGAATGCATTGATCAACACTCATGAAGGGATAATTCGGGTAAGAAAATTAGAATGGCTATGCTATTCACTTAATATGAGCCTTCAAGATGAAGAAAAAGTGAGCCTGCGCAAAAATGATTACAAGACTCACTTCTCTAGTAAATGAACTATCTTCCACAGAAAAGGTTAGAATAAAATTAAAAGATAGATTTGAGGGGAAAATTCCTTATAGCCAATTAACATGGCGACCTTATAAGTTTTATAAATGTCACAGGACTTGAATTATGTACATATATGAAGCTTAAAAATCAACTTAAAAAGGATAATAAAATATCCAAAAAAGAAATAGGAAGCTTTTGTCAAGATTTTGGATACATCAAGTTGTACGCCTTCAAAGAGGCATCCAAGAAAATTAAAAAGAAGACACAAGCATAAAAATAAATGCGAAAAACCCCATCATTACGAAAAAAGATATAAAAGGCACAAGCGAGAAGCCAACAAGGCGGCTTTCCAAGGAAATAATGATAAGTGTTGGAATTGTGAAAAATTTGGCCATAGAGCTAAGGATTGTAAGGTCCCTAATAAAAAGAAGGATAAAATCAATATGTTAGAACTTGAGCGAAATAAAGAAAGATTATATTCTATTCTTGATGAATATGACAATAATTCTTCCTTTGAAGAAAGTTTCGGTGATGAAGACCAACTAATGTAGCATATAGTTCGACAATAGTGACTCAGCGATCATTGTGTGGATGTACGGGAACGATACGCACCTGTGATAGCCACTCGGTAAATGTCATTACCAATAATAACAAGGAAATCTTCTTTGATATGATTGATCATATTGAAGATAAAGATCTTAAAGGAAAATATTTAATAGAATTAAAAATATAATTAACAAACAACATGACAAAGCAGTTGAGCCTTTCAATACTGAAAAATGTACTAAATAAATTTGAAAAAAGGTCTAGTACAACAGTACAAGATCTTCTAACAATTATGACATATTAAAAATGAAGTCCAAAGAAGTTAAGGAAAGACTTAACAAGCTAGAAAACGAGATGCCCTTGCTAATAAACTATTAAATTAACTAGAACCAATGCAAGAATGGATTGTATCGTCCAGAACCGGGAGAAACATCAAAATTAGAAAAAGGTGAAGAAGAAGATGAATCTCTAGGGAGCTCTCGGTAAATCAGGGGTAAAAACTATTGAAAATTAAAGCCCGAGAGGGGCGGCATATACTTATCACATTGGTTATAAATAAAATTATACTATTCCTGAAAATTGCATTATTAGACACGAGGTGCAGACCAAAGTTGCATTATTGAAGGAATAATCCCTACTAAGTACCTTGAAAAAAAGTACAACGCGGTTATTCTCTGACGGGTGAAAAGACTTAAAATAAATTATAAGCTCCATAAAGCACCATATGCAATAATGGAATACGCTTTGTAATGATTTTGTAATAACTAAAGATATAAGCAAAGAAGTAATATTAGGCACCCCTTTATAACCCAAATAAAACCCTATGTGTAGTTTTAGAGCGGCATCACACCTTTGCTCTGGGAACGGATATGTTTTCCCGACCTAAATAATATGTCAAAAGAAGAAAACTGAATTTATAAAAGAAAAAATTAAGATTAAAAAAAAAGTTACTTCTAATTATTCAAATAAACTATTTAAAGGACGAGATAAAAAATTTAAGCAGTTGAATCCGCTTTAAAAAATCCGAGTAGAAGCCAAGAGTAAAAGCCTACAAGAATTCATAGAACGAGAGTGCATTCGAGAATTTCCTAATGCCTTTTGGGGATAGGAAATTCCATATTATTGAGTTACCATATGTTGAGGGTTCAATGAAAGAATATCCACTACTAGGGCCAAGACCTATTCAAATGAATCAGGAGTTAATGGAATATTGTAAAAGGAAATCAATGATTTACTTGATAAAAGAATTATTAAACCCTCAGTCACCGTAGGAGTTGTTCGGCATTCTATGTCAATAATAGCGCGGAAAAGAAAGAGGGGCCCCAAGGCTAGTCATTAATTATATGCCCCTTAACAAAGTTTTAAAATGGATCGAATTATCCAATACCTAATAAAAGAGATCTTCTTAAAAGAACTTATAAAGCTAACATTTATAGTAAGTTTGATGAAATGGGATTTTGGCAAATACGAGATAGCGAAAAAAGATAAATATAAAACAACTTTTAATGTATCTTTCGGACAATATGAATGGAATGTAATGCCATTCGGATTAAAATGCCGTCGAATTTCAGAATATAATGAATAACATATTTAATCCACATAGTCATATTTCTATAGTCTACATAGATGATGTTTTAATATACTCAGAATATATTGACCAAGACTTCAAACATATCCAAACCTTTTAAAAGGTTGTTAAGCAAAAATGGATTGGTAGTAGCGCTAAAAATTAAGTTATTTATTCGGTACTATTAGATTCCTTGGTCATGACTTATATCCAAGGAACCTATAAACCCATTTGTAGAGCCGTAGAGTTCTCATCAAATTTCGAGATGAATTAATTGATAAAGCTTCGGCTTGAGAGATTCTTAGGAAGTTCTAAATTATGTTCATGATTTTTATTCCAAATATTAGGCAGTTTTGTAAGCCTCTTTATCAGGCGTCTTAAGGATCCAATCCCATGGAGATTAGAACAAACGAGACCGATCCGAGAAAATAAAATCAATAGTTCCAAAAACTCCACGTACCTAGGAATACCACATCCCGGGGCATTCATGATAGTGGCCCGGCACCAGACGAGAGGATATGGAGGAATCCTTAAACAAAAAATCTCCTAAACCCAAACAATTAGTAAGATTCACTTAGGAATGCGGAATAATACTCGGAAAAATTACGGCACCATTAAAAAGGAAATTAAGCTGTAATGTATGTATCACAAAATTTCAAGACGATCTAATAAATAAAGAATTTTCTTCTGAGTAGGCTATAAGCGACCAAAGATGTTTACAAAAAGATGTAAAAAATCTTGTTTCTAAACAAATATTTGCCGGATAGGGCTTTGTTATCCGGCTTTGATTTAGATCGAGTTTATACAAGGAAAATAATTCTCTCCCGAGATTACGGCTAGGGAATTTCTAC
This sequence comes from Datura stramonium, assembly GCA_018107945.1. Taxonomy (NCBI): domain Eukaryota; kingdom Viridiplantae; phylum Streptophyta; class Magnoliopsida; order Solanales; family Solanaceae; genus Datura; species Datura stramonium. The sequence goes on along the minus strand of JACEIK010003646.1, from coordinate 72,631 downwards.
GGGGAACGAAATAGGGCCGGAACACCGAGGTATAGGCCCTTGAGGCCTCCATTTCAACCTTTCAAACCAGAAGAAATAATAGAAGAAAGACCCTTCAAAAGAGGAGGAAAAGCCAAAACCCGGAAAATAAATATTCGGTTTTGGCGAGAATTCCATCTTTGCCAAAAGCTACTATTCGGGTCCCCATTAAAGAACCCATAACCGGTCGAGACAAGATTACAACCATTAAAATCGGTTTTTAAAGGAGACTCTTCATCGGGAGACAAAACTATCTCTATCCAAACCAGAGACTGACTATAGAAATATACTCTCGAGCGAGTTCTACCCAGCTGACTCTGAAAAGAAAATGGAGAAAAATATTCCAAATAGCGGCCCGATTCGAGCTAACGGTTTTTGCAGTGCGCGTTATGGCCCTTGATAAAAAATATGAAAGTTTTGGAGTACCCGAGTTACTAAAATACTGCTACACAAATTGGAATTATGTGAGTGATTGATCCCCTCAAATCTAGAAGGTATTATGAGTTCATTTTAGGACACTTAGGTGGTAAAAATTGAGCATAAATTAAAATGTCGGATAATCCGACGGTATTCAATACTCAAGGTTCACAATTAAAGAATTTTAAGTCCGTTTGAATGGTTTTGTAGATCATGTTTGCATACACCCATTCCCATCCCGAACCCGCAGACCCAGACATATATAAACTGGTATGATTATAAAGCTGACACAGTATAAATTTATGTATTTAAGGCCCAACACTCACTCTTGGTTTGTCAAGTATTCGGGGAAAAGAAATGAAAAGTGCGATCATTCCCAGATGGTTTACGAATGGTGGAACCAATTCGGAGGAAATAAACAAGTATTTTCAAAAAGTTTTCAAACACGAGTTTGAAAAATTCCCGGAGTAAGAAACGAGAATATTTCTACCCTACCGAGAAAATATTAAATTGTGTAAGTTTTATATTGCAAAAAATTTCATATATTATCAGATTTGGTCCTTTGATATTCATGAAATTGAAAAGGATTAAATATCGGTAAAATCATCAAAATCAAAGGCTGGGCACCAGCTTGCAAGGAAGATAAGGAAACTTCAAGTTCTTCGACTGACGGGATTCCCAGCTTGTCCAAGGAAGAGTTAAGAAGGCTCCAGCGGCCTTGTCAAATTTGGAAAAAGATACCTAACAAAAACAGATAATGAAATTATTAGATTTTTGCATCCTCTCATACAAGTGAACCAAGCAATGGAGACATGCAGAATCCGCAAGGGATAGCGCAAGCCTATCTTACTCCAACTAAAGGAGGCGGCTAGACTATCCTTTGAAAAATGAAAAGCTACTACAATCCAAAAGCGGTGGACCCTCGGGATCCACCCAAAGCAATGCGGCAAAAAAAGACAAGCCACATCGGGACAAAATGCGTCTCCACAGAGACTCCCATGCAGATGAAGACAAATGCTTCATCAAATTCCAAAAGATCCCTTGTCAGGACAAATATCAAATTTCAAAGGAAATCAAGTTTCAAGAAGATGAAGACATCTTTTAAATAGATCCCGTGTAAATTAAATCTGCAACGTGTGGACACATGTAAAAAGATAGAATGTAGTAATTAGTTGACTCATCATATTGAGGTCTATTTAAGACCTTCACCTTGTATTAAGAAGGGCATTCGGAAAACACTACACTCACTTCCAAATTGCCCAAACCTCTCTATGTTCTCTAGTTTTCCTTCTTATCAATAAACAACTCTTTGTAAGTATCTGTTTCTTCTACTTTATTTTACTTTTTAGTATTTTGTTTTATTTTGCTCCTGCCTTTGTAATTAATTTTACGCTCTCCCACGAGATAATGCCTCCCCAACGAGCTTGAATGGAAGAAGAAATGGCAATGGGTTCTAGCAAGCACCACCGGCCCAGGTGAACAGATGGGCGACCATGTTAACCATGCCAAGTTTCGGGCGGCTATTCATATGTTTGCACAGGCCATGATGGCTCGGATGTCGGCGAAGATGGCTCGTGTTCCCCGGAGAATAAAGACATAACGGTTGCGAGAGTGAGAGCCTTCCTCCGAATGAACCACCCGAATTCTTAAGGTCAAAGGTGGACGAGGACCCATATGAGTTCTTGGAAGAGATCCCGAAGATCACCCAAATCATGGGGTGATGGGAGCGAGAGCGCGAGACTTATCCTCTTACCAGCTAAAAAGAGTCGTTTATATATGATTTTGCTAGTGGAGACACAATCGGGAGTTGGAGCAGCCCTGTAAGTTGGGATGATTTTATGACTGCATTCTTGGACGGAGTTTTCCCTCGGGAGTGAGGAGGCTGCTTGGCGAGTTCATCATTTGAGACAAAATGACATGACGGTCCGGGGAGTACGTGGATTTTCGGTTGTCCAATTATGCACTGATAATACATTTATTATTGTAGGAAGGGCTAGGTTTCTCCTTTGATCTAATTTTTTTATTATTGTAGGAAGGAGCTAGGTTTATCCTTGAAAATTGATGTATTATCGATCTTAAGGGTCACGATTAGAGACTATATATAGTAATTGATTAGTGTAATTGTTTTGTTGAATTAGTGATAAACTCGGCTTGATTCTTAGACACCAAATTGCCCAAACCTCTCTATGTTCTCTAGTTTTTTCCTTCTTATCAATAGAAAGCTCTATGTACAGATCTGAAGCTTAAAAATCAACTTAAAAAGGATAATAAAATATCCAAAAGAAATAGGAAGCTTTTGTCAAGATTTTGGATACATCAAGTTGTACGCCTTCAAAAGAGGCATGAAAATTAAAAGAAGACACAAGCACTATAAAAATAAATGAAAAACCCCATCATTACGAGAAAAAAGATATAAAAGGCACAAGCGAGAACCAACAAGGCGACTTTCAAGGAAATAATGATAAGTGTTGGAATTGTGGAAAATTTGGCCATGAAGTAAGTTATGGGTCCCTAATAAAAAGAGGATAAAATCAATATGTTAGAACTTGAGCCGGAAATAAAAGAAAGATTATATTCTATTCTTGATGAATATGACAATAATTCTTCCTTTTGAAGAAAGTTTCGATGAAGACCAACTTAATGTAGCATATAGTTCGACAATAGTGACTCAGCGGTCATTGTGGATGTGCGGGAGCAATGTTGCACTTGTGATAGCCACTCAGTAAATGTCATTACCAATAATAACAAGGAAATCTTCTTTATATGATTGATCATATTGAAGATAAAGATCTTAAAAGAAAATATTTAATAGAATTAAAAAATATAATTCTTAACCAACAACATGACAAAAGCTTGATTGAGCCTTTCAATATGAAAAATGTAATAAATAAATTTAAAGAAAAAGGTCTAGTACAACGTACAAGATCTTCAAGCAGAATTATGACATATTAAAAATGAAGTCAAAGAAGTTAAGGAAAGACTTAACAAGCTAGAAAGCAGTGCCCTTGCTAATAAACTATTAAATGAACTAGAACCAATGCAAAAATCGAGATTGTATCGTCAAGACAATGAAACATTTTATAGGAGAACCTCAACTTTTTCAAGATAGGAGTTTAGAAATACTATCTAACCTATCTTGCCAAAAGTTAGATGATTTTAGATGGTATAAGATGTATTCCTCCATGAGTTGTAATTCGAGGAAATTTGTAGTCATGTGATTATTGGAAAAGAAAAATTCATAAGTGGTTTACCAACATTATTATTTAGAAAAGGTTAGAATAAAATTAAAGGATAGATTTGATGGGAAAATTCCTTATAGCCAATTAACCTATGGCGACCTTATAAGTTTTATAAATGTCACGGGACTTGAATTATGTACGAGATATGAAGCTTGAACATCAACTTAAAAAGGATAATAAAATATCCAAAAAAGAAATAGGAAGCTTTTGTCAAGATTTTGTATACATCAAGTTGTCCAATGTCACGGGACTTGAATTACGGGGGAATTACACTAATCAATTACTATCGTAGTCTCAATCGAGATCCTTAAGGCCGATAATACATCAATTTCCAAGAAAAATTCATAAGTGGTTTACCAACATTATTCGGTGAAAAGGTTAGAATAAAATTAAAGAGATAGATTTGATGGGAAAATTCCTTATAGCCAATTAACCTATGGCGACCTTATAATTTTATAAATGTCACGGGACTTGCAGATTATCTTTGGGGTGTTGGTGCCCAGCCTTTGATTTTGATGATTTTCGAGATATTTAATCCTTTCCATTTCATGAATATCAAAGGACCAGTGAAAATATGTAGAAAAATTCTTTTGCAATAAAAAAACTTACACAATTAATATTACTACGGTAGGTAGAAATATTACGCTCTGCACGAATATTTTTCAATATGTTTGAAAATGTTTTGATAATACTGTTTATTTCCTCCGAATTGGTTCCACCATTCGTAAAACCATGGGAATGATCGCACTTTTCATTTCTTCGAATACTTGACAAACCAAGAGTGAGTATTGGGCCTTAGATACATAAGTTATACGGGCGCACTTATAATCATACAGAGTTGTATGTCTGGGGTCTATGGGTTCTTGATAGGGGAATGGTGTATGCGAGATGATCTACAAACCATTCAAACGGACTTAAAATTCTTTTAATTATGAACTTTGAGTATCGAATGCGTCGGGGATTATTCGGACATTTTGGTATGCTCAATTTTCTTGAATCGGTGTACATTAAAATGAGCTTATAATACCTTCGGGTTTTTGAGAGATCATCTGTCTCCACATAATTCCAATTTGTGTAGCGGGGCTTTAGTAACTGCCGGGTATCAAAACCTTCATATTTTTATCAAGGGCCATAATCGGCGTGCACATGCATTGTTAGCTTTATAAGTTCTTTTAAGAAGATCTCTTTTATTAGAGTATTGAATGCACAGTCCATTTTAAAAAAACTTTGTAAAGGGGCTTATAATTAATGACCTTGGGACCCCTCTTTCTTTTTTTCCACGTTTATTATTGACATAGAATCTTGAACAACTCCATGGTGACTTGGAGAGGTCTAATAATCCTTTATAAAGTAAATCATTGATTTCCTTTTACAATATTCCATTAACTCACGATTCATTTGAATAGGTCACCTTAGTAGGGATATTCTTTTCATTGAATCCCTCAACATATAGTAACTCAATAATATGGCGTTTCATATCCCAAAAGGCATTAGGAAGTGCGAGCAGAGACTTCTCGTTCTATGAATTCTTGTAGGCTTTTAATTTTGGCTTCTGCCCGGATTTTTAAGCGGATTCAATCCCGTTTAAATTTTATCTCGTACTTTAAATAGTTTATTTGTTTGGAAACCAGATTTATTCTAAAGATGGTTTTCTTTTATAAATTCAGTTTTCTTCTTTTGACATATTATTTAGGTCGGGAAAAATGATATGCATTCCCCGAGGAAGCGGTGGTGTGGATGCGGAGTCTAAATCGGCGACATAGGGTTTTATTTGGGTTATAAAGGGGTGCCTAATATTACTTCTTCGTTTATATCTTTAGTTATTACAAAATCATTAAACAGCGATTCCATTATTGCATATGTGTGCTTTATGGAGCTTATAATTTATTTTTAGTCTTTCACCTTTCGCGGAGAATAACCGCGTTGTACTTTCTAAAAGGTACTTAGTACGGATTATTCCTTCAATAATGCAGTTTTGATGCACTTTGTGTCTAATAATGCAATTTGTGAATAATATAATTTTTATTTATAACCAATGTGATAAGTATATGCCGGCTACGGGCTTTAACTATTGCAATAGTTTTTACCCACGATTTGCCTTCAAGAGAGCTCCCTAGAGATTCATCTTCTTCTTCACCATTTTTCTAATTTTGATGTTTCTCACAGTTCGGATCGATACAATTCAGATTCTTGTATTGGTTCTAGTTCATTTAATAGTTTATTAGCAAGGGCATGTTGTTTCTAGCTTGTTAAGTCTTTCCTTAACTTCTTTGACTTCATTTTTAATATGTCATAATTAGGTTTGAAGATCTTGTCTTTATTGTACTAGACCTTTTTCTTTAAATTTATTTAGTACATTTTCATATTGAAAGGCTCAGAAATTGTTTCTTTGTCATGTTGTTGGTTAAGAATTATATTTTAATTCTATTAAATATTTTCTTTTAAGATCTTTATCTTCAATATGATCAATCATATTAAAGAAGATTTCCTTGTTATTATTCGTAATGACATTTGCGAGTGGCTATCACGAGGTCTTGGTGCTCAGGTATTACATCCACAATGATCGGTTGAGTCACTATTGTCAGAACTTATATGCTACATTAAGTTGAGGTCTTCATCTTGAAACTTTCTTCGGGGGAAGAATTGTGTCATATTCATCAAGAATAGAATATAATCTTTCTTTTATTTACGGCTCCAAGTTCTAACATATTGATTTTATCCTTTTTTTTATTAGGGACCTTACAATCCTTAGCTCTATGGCCAAATTTTCCACAATTCCAACACTTATCATTATTTCCTTGAAAGCCTTTGTTGGCTTCTTTCGTTTGTGCCTTTTATATCTTTTACGTAATGATGGGGTTTTGAGATTTATTTTATAAGTGCTTGTGTCTTCTTTTAATTTTCATTGGATGCCTGTTTTGAAGGGGCAGACAACGATGTATCAAAATCTTGACAAAAGCTTCCTATTTCTTTTTTGGATATTTTATTATCCTTTTTAAGTTGATTTTTAAGCTTCATGTCGTACATAATTCAAGTCTGTGACATTTTATAAAACTTATAAGGTAAGCCATAGGTTAATTGGCTATAAGGAATTTTCCCATCAAATCTATCTTTTAATTTTATTCTAACCTTTTCGGCGAATAATGTTGGTAAACCACTTATGAATTTTTCTTTCCAATAATCATGACTACGGTCTTCTCGGCCATAACCTTGTTGAGGAATACATCCTTATACCATCTAAAATCATCTAACTTTTGGCAAGATAGGTTAGATAGTATTTCTAAACTCCTATCTTGAAAAAGTTGAGGTTCTCCTATAAAATGTTTTGCTATACTATAAATTAAGGTAGCGGTGGCGTCTTCTACGCATAGATTTTCAAAGGGCCCCCTTTTGTAGGTCGGTCTTAATAACTTGAGTGATGGTTGTAGCATTTGTTACACTATTTCTATTATCTTCGGTGAGATAATTATCCCACCAATATTTTAATGTCCTGTAAATCCCGAGATATAATTAGAGTGACGACTTGTTTATCGGTGCGGTTTTCATTTTATAGGCATGTGGCCATTCCCATTTCATGTAACTTGTTGTATATCGATGTTCTGCAAGTCCATCAATATTCCATTCGGCAATTTCATTTCGAAGTGTGAAGTATGAGATAAAATTCATTTTCTTCATACTTGCATATGTCAGGGAATGAGGTTTTATTTTAATAATTCTTTTTGATGGAATATTTAGAGCATAACTTATTAATGTCGTTATCAGACTTTTTGGATATTGTGCTTATGACCTTATCATCCTTTAATTTTAATTCATTCTTTAATTTTAATTCGGCCTTTAAGTTTTCATTAATCTTTTCTATAAGATTATCTGTGGTTTCAAATGTTTCTTGAAATTTGGGGAATTTATCTTTGGAAAATTCTGGTAATTTAAATATTGGATGAGTTTCTAATTTTTTATTATTGTAGGAAGGGCTAGGTTTATCCTTGAAAATTGATGTATTACTCGATCTTAAGGATCGATTAGAGACTACGTATAGTAATTGATTAGTGTAATTGTTTTGTTGAATTAATCTATTTATATCTTTATTCTTAGGATCACCTTGGGTATCTACTATATCAATTTTAAAAGGTGTGGTGCTGACAATTCTACCATCTATGAAGTAAACTAATTTCCTCTAGTGGGGGAATTATAGACTCAACCACCTTAGTTTTGGTATGCCATTTATTAACAATCATGCTCAATGATTCTTTTTGATCATCCAATTTTCCTGTGTACTCAAACCATTTAAAGAATTCTATATTGCATCTCATCCTTTTCATATCGAGGCACACCATTTTCCTAAGGATAATCTTTCCTTTAACGAATATTTTTACTGCATACCATTGCCTTTTCATGTTATTTTCGGATCTAACCGAGTTTATCTAAATATTCAAAGTGGTTTGAACTCTTCATCATATCTAATCATGTAAGAAGTCTCTTACTCCCGTCTCACTAGTAGTGGGACTTGTTCTTTTAGTGATATAGGTTCATATTCAACCTTAGGAATTGTTTGAGAGAAATCCTCCTTTTAGTTTTTTTCTCTACGTCCTCAAGTGTTACCTCCTTTTCTTCTAGCGTTTTAGAAAATGAAGGTCTCGAAAAGGACATTCTTTTACTTGAAGAAGCGTGACTAAAAGATTGGAATCTTAGAAATTTTAAATCTATAGATCCATCAGGAAATTTATTACTTACATATAATGGTTGAATTTTCTTCCTCAATTTAGAAACAGTTATGGAGTCAAAATGCCAATTATCCTTTACTAATACATCATCCCATTTTATCATTTTTGGGACAAAAATATTGTTGTGATTGTGGTTGGCTTCCATAAGCATGGTAACCCCTTTGTTACTTACTATTTTGCTTTTGGAGCTAGGAGTAGTTTTCATTAGCACATAATATACTGTTTGTATATTATGGCTATTTCTCTTGTATTTTCTTTTGCTATTCATGTTTTTGTTTTAACATTTAATGTTAAGGTATCATAACATTTTGATCATTAATATCTATAGAAAAATGGGATAGGTTAAAAATATGCCGGGCCATTAGCTAAGTTGCTGTATCTTGCTAGTAAATGAATCATCAAAGTTTAGTAGCCTATTGTCTCTTAATAGAAGACATATAGGCACGTCTAAACCTAATCGATACAACGGTTTAACCGCGACTGGACAAGTCCTATGTGTGAAGAAACTTATAGTTTTTCCTATATCTGTTAATGTCTTGTTGCTAATAGTTTAATAGTCTCAATAGACATATTAATAGTGACTGTAGATTCATAGGTTTTAATATTATAATTTTTAATAAAATTAAAAGTGTCAGTCTTATATACCTTTTCAAAACGTTCCTTCGGGATATTCCAATTTTGTAAAGTGCTCTCTATCTTAGCTATTTTAGTAGTTGTGGCGAAATATTAATATATTTATTTATGTTCGATTTTCGGAGATATCCATTAAAAATGTGCGGATAGTTTTACTTGAATAATTAATATATTATCTAATTGTCTTCTTTGTATAGACAAATTATAATTAACAAAACATAATTCATTATATAACCTTATTAGATTGTCAAGAATTAATTTTTCTAGTTGTTTTTCTAGAATAATTATCGAGAGTTTACGAAGGTATTAATTTCTTATAATAGTCTAGGTTCTTTAATATTTTTGTTCTTTTCTTTTTATAGTTACTTTGATATTTTAGACATATCCATTTTCTTCTATTATAGTATTTTATTTGTTACGTAAATGGATGTGTGGCATAAATTAATATAATTCAAAGTATTCGGGGGAATGTTAGTACTATCACGGGGCCAATATCTACTTTAGATGTTACTCCTTAATAGTTATTTCTTTATGAAATATTTCTTGGATTATCTTATCTAATTTCTTTTATCTTATTCCTTTAGGTTTAATTGACCAGGGGAACACCATCCGGGATTAAGAGCTCTAGTATCAAAACTTTAAGAAACTGATTATCGGATTTCGGCTTTAGATTCGTTCAATTCAGTATGATGTTCGGTTATGTTCGAATCATGATTTTAGAAAATAGCATGCAATTCCTACTCAAATCTTAGATTGATTATGTTTTATTATATACATGATTGATGAGTTTTTACTTAGCGGGTTTACCTACCTTGCATACTTAGTACATTTGTCTTGACCGCGTACCTACATGACGTATCTTTTAATGATACGGGATTTGATAACGAGACACGGTCTAGCTTTCTAGACTTCCGATCAGATTTGGTGAGTCCTCATCTTTTGAGGGCCTTTCTAGTCGAGAGATGTTCCATATATTCGGTTTTGGAGCTATAGTGAGTTAGTTGGGGTCTTGTCCCATAAACTCGTCGATATTAAGGATTTTCGGACATAATTTTTATTAAGCTTTAGACTTATATATGTATTCCAATGTTATTTTATGTTCAAACTTCCGCTATGTTATTTATGTTGATCTTCTACTTATCTATGTTTGAGTTAGATGTTGTGTTCATGTCATGGATCGACTTGGAGCATCTCGAGGGTTCTTTGTCTCCTGTCTCGTCTGAGCCTATGTTTGGGTCGTAGAAAAACTTTGTATTACAACATTAGCTTTTGAAGTGTCTAGGATCTCTAAAATCCGCATTAAGCTGAGTCTTTTTCATGGGTATAAAGTGCGCCACACTTATGATGAGAGCCCTTAAATTTAGGAAATGTTCCGTTGGCTTTAATGATTTAAGTCATGTGATGAAATGTCTCTCTATCCTTCTAACTCGTGTTGTACGCGTTTATAGAATCATGCCTCCTCGCAGAGTTAATGGAAGAAGAAATGGAAATGGAAATGGCCACGAGAATGGCAATGGAGATGGGCACCAATAGGCCCTACCGGCCATGAGGCATGTACTCTAGGTATTTGGTTGCCCACGCTTAGTTCATGGAAGCCATATAGATGTTATCTCAAGCCTTGACCATCCAGAGTTCAATCGGCGTGCGCGCATGTCCTCAGAACGGGTGTGCGGCGGCGGCAAGAGTAAGACTTTACGAGGATGAATCCTCTGGATTTCCTTGGGTAAAAGGTGGATGAGGATCTACATGAGTTTATTGATGAGGTTCTAAGGATCACCCATATTATGGGGATGGCCCAGGAGGAGTGCGTGGAATTTATTCTCGTACCGATTGAAGGGAGTTGCACATATTTGGTTCAAGCTTGATGGAAGGATAGTGGGGAAGTTGGAGCGAGGCCCTATCTCGGTTAGGATGAGTTTCATGCCGCTTTATTGGATTGGTTCTTCCCTCGGAGATGAGGGAGATCAAAGAAGCTGAGTTTGTGAACCTAAAGCAGGGAAATATTTGTTCGGTGTAGGCCTTGTAGTTCACTTGCTAGTCCAAGTATGCACCGGAGACGGTGTTGGGCGAGCTCGAGTGAGTTGGTTCGTGCACGACATAGCCGGACTATTTGGTCGGTGATTTAGGACTAGTGATGGTTCTTTAGGACATTGACTTTGCTCGAATAGTCCTATATGCCAAGTAGATGGAGGGAGTGCAAATGTAGTGAGTAGGAGAGGGAGGCTAAGAGGGCCCAGAGGACGAGATAACCCGAATTGTCCCAGTAGAGACCTAGTGGGCACGGTTACTTCGATTCTATTAGAGATCTTTAGCCAGGCGCCTTCGACTATGAGTATTGCCATCAAGGTCTGGCGTGATCGAGAGGGACGAGCATCGGGCTCTAGAGGCCAAAGTAAGGAGACCGCGAGAGACCGTCCCTCTAGAGTGTAGAAGATATTATTAGAGACATGTGGATGCAGTGTTTAGCAAGTTCGGGTGCTTGTTTCGGTGCGGGATGCCGGGACATATGCTCGAGAGATTTCCCGGTAGTTGAACGGGCCATGATAGGGGCCAAGGCCCGGTTACAATTTACTTGACTCCACTAGCACGCCCATCTCGGCGGGGGCATCTACTAGTGGATGGCGGACAACGCCAAAATTAGATTCTATGCCCTAGCATCCCATCATGGCTTAAAGGTCTACCCGGTCTTAGTCAGCGGTATCTTTATGATTATTCCACCTTGATGTATATGCATTGTTGGATCAAGGGCTACTTTATCTTTTGTGACGCCTAGTTGCTAGTAGTTTTAAGATAAGTCTGAATCTTGTTAGAACCCTTCTTAGTCTCTACTCCGATCGGTGATTCGGTTATAGATAGATGGGTATAATAGATATTGCCATGTCTGATCTTTCGAGAGAGTCACCTCGGAAGATTTAGTAAGTTAGCCATGGTGATTTTGATGTTATCCTCGGCATGGATTGGTTATATGGATGTTATGGCTTAGTCAATTGTAGAGCCGGTGCGATGGGGGATTAGATTTTGGTGAACTAATCTTAGAGTGGAAGGCTAGTTCAGCTACCTACTGCAAGTCATTTCATTTCCTACCTTACAGCCGAAATATGATTCTGAGGTGCGTGTACCATCTAGTTAAGGTTAAGGATGCTGCATTTGAAATCTCGACTATCCCAGGTCGGTTCCGTAGTGTGTGAGTATCCAAGAGTGTTTCCAAATGATTTCACCCAGGAATCTCTCTCGGCGGGAGATTGATTTTGGTATTGACCTTTTTCTAATACACTGACTATATCTAAATTCCTCCTTAAGAATGGCTCACAGTTGAGCTAAAGGAGTTAGGAGTAATTGAAAGACCTCTGGAGAAGGGATTAAATCGAGACCTAGAAAATCCCCATTGGGTGCACCGGTTCTCTTTTTCGCAAGAAAGATGCTTCTCTTTGTATGTGCATTGATTCTTGGAAATTGAACAAAGTTACCATCAAGAACATGTATAATCTTCCCGAAATTTATGATTTGTTTGACCACTAGGTGCTGAGTTTTTCAAAAGATAGACCTCGGATCGAATACCACCGAGTTTAAGGGTTAGTGAGTGACATTAGAAAATAGCCTTGAGAACTCAATATGGCCACTATGAGTTTGTAGTTATGTCTTTTGGACTAACGGCCCCGCTCACACCCAACTTTTATGGATTTGATGAGAAAAGGGTATTCAATCCATATTTGGATATGTTCGTGATTATGTTAATTGATGATATCCTTATATACTCTTGGAGCGAGGGCATCTTTGCTTTCGGTTAGTCTTTATTACGAGACTCAAGGATCACTAGTTATATGCCAAGTTCACTAAATGTGAGTTTTGGTTGAACTCGAGTGGCAATTTTGGGTCATGTGGTGTCAAGTGAGGGTGTCAGGTGAACTCTCGAAAGATAGAGGCGGTGAAAAATTGGCCTAGACCCGTTAGTCCTTCGAACATCGGGAGTTTCGATTTAGTTGGTTCTTATCGGAGCTTTGTTGAGGGGTTTTCATCTATTGCAGCACCGTTGACCAAATTAACCAAGAATAAAGTGAAGTTTCAATGGTCGGAGGCTTGTGAGAAGATCTTCCAAGAGTTGAAGACTTGACTCACCTTAACAGAGTGTTGACCCTAGGAGGATTACCAATAGTTTTGTGGAATATTGTGATGCTTCAAGGATTGGCCTTGGTTGTGTACTCATGCAGCATGGTAAGAGTTATAGCCTATGCTTCCAAGCAATTGAAGGTCCATGAAAAGAATTATCTAACTCATGATCTCGGGCGGCGGTGGTAGTATTTTCCTTGAATAATTTGGGACACTATTTGTACGGGGTCCATGTAAATGTGTTTACAGACCATAAAAGCCTACAATATGTGTTTAGCTTGAAGGATCTAAATCTACGTCAAGGAGATGGTTGGAGTTACTCAATGATTATTGATATGAGTGTCCTTTACCATCCGAGCAAGGTAATGTTAGGTGAGGAGAAGAAGGAGTTAGTAAAGGATGTACATTGACTTGCACGGTTGGGTTACGTTTGGGCGACTCAGCCGATGAGGTGAGTTATTACCCCGAGAATGGATCAGAATCATCTTTAGTGATGTTAAAGCTAGACAAGACTAGATTTTACCTTTGTTGTTGTGAAGTGTGCCTTTCTACCTGCGATTCATTTCCAACGAGACATCGACTCACATGTTGCTAAATATTCTTAATAGCGGCATGTGACTCCACCTTTTATTCAACCGGAAATATCGGCGAGCTCCTTAAAGTGGAAATCTGTTGTCTCCATCTGCTTAAGTACTTTGGACAACATGTCTACAACCCTGAACAGCGGAGCCCGGCTCCACGATTTCTTGGAGAATTACGGGCCGCTTCTATCATTCTTGTACTTCTCATATGCTTCTTCCGAGTCTCCATTATCTCTGTACTGGCCTTGGTTGTAATTGTTATCACTTTTAAAAGTTCCGACCTTGGTTCCCTTGACCTTGGCCTTAAGAGTCTTGTTAGACCCTTGGGTGTTTGTCAGAAAACCCGCCCTTTGATCATTTAAATAGTTAGTTTCTTCCTCGGACTCGAGATTCACGTCCACATTTCTTGGGGCCTTGCCACGAGGAGCCTGACATTAACTTTCTCGCTCCAGAGCTCGCCAAATGCTTGGGCAGCGGCCCCATTGTGGTCTTTATCTATGCAATATCTTGATCACGCTCTTCATCTTTTCTTCTGTTTGCAAACATACAAGCGCGCAGAACTAGCCCGAGAATCTTTGACTCTCTAGTATACCATGGCCCGGTTGGTTTTGGTGATCTATCAAGTAACTCAGCCTCTACATAAGTGTGTCTCATAAAGGTTCCTCTGGAGATGGTATCGGCCACCACCTTGGTGTTGGCATTCAGAGACCTATAAAAGATCTCCAATAATGTATCATCTGGAATCCTATGATTTGGCACCCTTTTGAGCTTCTTGTTGAAACGCAGCCATGTCTCATGAAGTGCCTCTAAATTCAATTGTCTGATGTTATATATTTCATCTTTTAAGCGCAATTCTTTGGAAGGTGGGAAGAATCATTCAAGAAAAGCTCTCTTAAGTTTCCCCAAGTAGTGATAGAATCATTTGGCGACTTAGCCAACCACATCGTTGCCTCACTCTAATGAGAAGGGAAATAACCTCGGTTTGATTGAATCCTAGCTCACTCTAGGTTATTTATATCCTTACATATCTGTGGTGTCAAGTGAGTGTGGGCATCATTAGATGTATGACCCGCAAATATTCTCTTCATGTTGAGCAATTGGATCATATGGTAATATCAAACTTTTCCCCGACGGGCAAAAGGAGAGGGACTATAGCTCTAGTAACTTAGGTTTCGTACGCCCATCGGCATCATCCTCCTTGTCGAAATATCGGTGTCTCTACCATTACATTGCCTGCAGTATTAACACGCACCGATGCAGCATTAGCTATATGTTGCTGTTGACAACCTAGCTAACTCACCATCTCACGGTCGAACTTGCTCCTCAACCCAGCATTCTTGTTGTGGCTTGGTCCACTATCTCCTGTTCTTGTATGTTGTCCATTCTTCTTAGAGTCCTTAGCATTTTCTCAAGTTCGTGATCAATTGGAATCGGGGATTTCCTTAGCTCTTAGTATCGGGCATCACAAACCTAAGACGTCTAAAAACAAAAACAACAAAAGAAAAATAAAAAAGAAATAAGGACCAACATTAAAGAAAACAAGAATTAACAAAAGCCTTCGTAGTATTCGCCGGCAACGGCGCCAAATTTGATGTCTCCCAAATTACACCTCGCAATTGAGATATAAAGCGGTCGATGTCAAATATAGGAGCAACGAAGGTTGAGGAGTCGATCCACGAGGGGAATATCAAAGAATTTGAGTTAATAAGAATAGCTATTACTATCGGTTAGTTATTTCCTAACGGGGAAAGAAATAAACTACTAAATAAGAGTAAAAACTACTAATTTCTTAAATAAAATTACGTTTTGTATTCAATTAACAACTTGTCTAGGATTGTGTTCCCAAAGACTTCATAACCATAAGGCAATTTACACTAGTAATCTATTACGGTGTTTAACATGCAATATCGGTAAACTAGGTTCACTAAATAGTTGGTCCCTATCTAGATGATTATAACCATGCAACTTGAGGTAAGGTATATACGGGTATATGCTTATTAACCCTTACCCTTAATATCGGATTAGCAATCCCCTAGGACAAGTTCAAGCTTCTTAGATAAGGGTTGATAGCCTCAAATCTCCATTGTTAATCCCTTGTCCCATTCACTACCTCCTTGGTCCTGTTAGTAAGAATAAGGCAATTCCTAATGTTTGCAACCGTCAGAATCAATTAAAACAAAAGGGAAAAAGAAATAATACATGCATTAAACCCCATTTAAGAATCACTAAGTGTTTCACCTATGTGTGTTCATCTTGGTTCCCCTGACCTAGTTATAGGTTTAGCTACTCATGTTGGAATGATCACAATCACAACATATTGAATAAATCATAAAATTGCAACTTACAAATTATAATAGAATAAAACCAGAAGTAAATTGAATAAAACTCCAAACTTGATGAATAACTTCCTATGTTGCTTTTGATCCTAAAATTCAAGAACAAAATTGTAAATCTTGTTTCTTGAACCAAGAATAATAGTAGAACACCAAAATCTATGTGAAAAGTATTAATAATAATATATGTACAATGAAAATAAGCACAACCCAGTATTTATAGTTCCAAAAAAAAGCCTTTTACTAATTAAAATTGGAAACCAGTCGCCAGTGGTTGCAGGATAGGTAACCACTAATTGGATTAACCAGTAAAATCCAACGCGGCTCCTGGACCGTCGTTCATTTTGTCTCAAATTGATGAATTTCTGCGCCCTCAACTCAGGAAAAACCTGTCCAAGAATGCGATCATAAAATCATCCCAACTTACAGGGAGCGTAATTTTTTCGAGTATTATTCGATTCCCCGAAGTGAATCTTACTAATTGATGGGGGTTTTCTAGGGAGATTTTTTTGTTTGGGTCCTCCATATCCTATGTATGAGCATTCGAGTTTCTACTATCATGAATACCTCTGAATGTAGTATTCTAGGCATGGGAGTTTTTGAACTATTGATTTTATTTTACGAATTTGTCTACATTTGTTCTAATCCCCATGGGGCGGATCCTTCTTAAAACGACGATAAAGAGGCTTACAAGCGTCTAATATTTGGGAATAAAATACGCAACATAATTTAGACTTCCTAAGAATCTCTGGTAGGATTTATCAATTAATTCATCTGGAAATTTGGATGAGAACTCTGTGGCTCTACAAATGGGTTTTATAGGTTCCTTGATATAAGTCATGACGAAGGAATCTAATAGCGATGCAAGGAATAACTTAATTTTTTTAGCGCTTACTACTAATCCATTTTGCTTAACAACCTTTAAAAAGGTTTGGATATGTTTGAAAATGTTTTGATAATAAAACTAAAAGGAGTGGATTTCTACAGAAACAATTCCTAAGGTTGAATATGAACCTAGAATTACCAAAAGAAGAAACAAGTCACGGCTAGTGAGATCTTGAAGCCAGAACTCTTTATGCGCTGATTAGATCGATGAAGAGTTCGAACGAGACTTTGAATATTTAGATAAACTCTACGGTTAGATCCAGAAAATAAACCATAATATTCCTACAATAGCAGAGAATTACAAGGCAGGAGCAAAATTAAAAGCCTACAAAATTCATGGCTTGAGAATGCCGTTCAGAGTTTCCTAATGCCTTTTGGATAGGAAGCCTTCGCGTATTGAGTTACCATATGTTGAGGGATTCAATGAAAAGAATATCCTACTAAGGGAATTAAAGACCTATTCAAATGAATGGGAGTTAATGGAATATTGTAAAAGGAAATCGATGATTTACTTGATAAAGGATTATTAGACCCTCCAGAAGTCACAGTGGAGTTGTTCGGCATTCTATGTCAATAATAGCGCGGAAAAAGAAGAGGGGCCCCAAGGCTAGTCATTAATTATATGCCTCTTAAAAAGTTTTAAAATGGACCCGGTATCCAATACCTAATAAAAGAGATCTTCTTAAAGAGCTTATAAAGCTAGCATTTATAGTAAGTTCGATATGAAATCCAGTTTGAAAAACTCTAGAATTCTTGAGAAAAAGATAAATATACTTGACTTTTAATGTACCTTTGGGACAATATGAATGGAATGTAATGCCATTCGGATTAAAAAAATACCGTGCGAATTTCAGAATATAATGAACAACATATTTAATCCTCATAGTCATATTTCTATAATTACACATAGATGATGTTTTAATATACTGAAGATTGATCAACACTTTAAACATATCCAAACCTTTTAAAGGTTGTTAAGCAAAATGGATTAGTAGTAGCGCTAAAAAATTAAGTTATTCAGTGCTATTAGATTCTTGGTCATGACTTATATCAAAGGAATCATAAGTTTAAGAATTCATAAGCATTCATGTATATTTGATAATTCATCATACTTGAAATCATGAACTAATAAGCTTGAAATTCATAAATCATGCATAATAGGGTATAATCTTTATAAACATGAAACTACAATAGTAAGTGAATTGAGAGTGCAATCTTCAATAATAGCCATAAATCATCGATTAGAACATGATAGAATTGAACCCATAGAGATAGTTGATAACGCTCCAATTATACCCTTGAAAGAGTATAATGCGGACGTTGTCAATAAAGAATCTAACTTAAGGTTGGGGTAGTTCCCACGGGGAATATGATTAGGATGTAGAATAACGCTGAAATATTTATGCTTTTAGTTTTGTTATTTCCTAAGTACCCAAGTAACAATGTGGTAAATTAGTGATGTGATCAAGTTTACGCAATTAACTAGGGAAGTGATCCTCATGGATTCATAATAACTTCAGGTTATTACACTAGTGATCAATCCCAATAATTAGCTTGCAGAACTTATAACATAAGTTCATCAAACCAACTGATTCGTCCCTCTTGGGTGACTATATCCAAGCACCGGATTAGGTCTCTTGAGTTATTACACTTTAACCATTATCAATTATTATAAATTAGCAACAATCCACGATCGCAGCTCAAGTTATTCAATGAAACTAAATTTCAAGGGTTTATTGTTCTTCTCTTTCCTAATCTCTACTTTGCTAGGTTCAAGAAAGTAGGGAATATGGGTAAGTCCTAATATTGTGCACCAATATGAAATTCTTATGATGAAGAGATGAACAATACAAACATGCTTATTAGTTTAGAATCACCTTATGTTAATCCTATTAGTTATTCCACTATGGTGCCCACAACCCTAGTTGTGGAGGTTTTAGCTCTTCGTGATTGAAAGACAATAATTATATTTCATGGAAGAAAACATATTTAATAACTTATGATGATGATTAAACAAAACCCTAATTAATTATTGCCTGATCAAGTATGGTCAATTCAAGAACAATTCGAAAATCTCAAGAAAATTCATTGTATATGATCTCAAAGCGAGTGTTAGGGAAAATCAAAAATCACAATTACAAACTAATGAATCAGTCTCATTTAAAGAAAATAACCTAAAAAAGTATTTATAAAATAACTTGAAAACCTTTCCTAAACTAATAGGGAACCTCTTGCTGATATGTCTTATGAGTCATGGCTTCCATGCGTAGTATGCAATACCGCTTTAAAAGTGTTAAGTCTTGGGAGTAGGTATGACTCAAATGATGCTACGAGTCATACATTGCCTATCGTGAGTCACAGTCTAGTAAAGTGGTATTCTCACGAAGTTTCCCACGATTCTAGGTAAGATTTTTACCTTGATGTTGCTATTGGTCTCTCTTTTTCATGCAGGATGCATAACTTGACATATTCTCTTGAATTCACCACGGCTCCTTGATGCGAGTCATATGATGTTATCACATTTCGTGTTTTCGGTCGTACCGAAACTCGGGAGAGTGCATACAACTTCTATACATTTCCATGGATTCAATTGTACGGCTAAATTGCCAAAAGTCGTAATTGCACAAACACTTATGCAACTCCCACGCATTTTATCATGATTATTAATTATGGCATACCACCAATGTACAACTCGTATTGAGGTCTACACTTGGCCTATTTTCGGTATTTTTCCTCTTATTTTTCCAGAATTCCCTCCAAAAACCTGATTTCCACACGAAGCGAGGTAAATTTACCTCATATATGTATAAACATACCTACGACCATGCATCTTTTCTAAGTTTTATGCATCAAAAGTGTTGTAAACCTACATCACCTCAACACCCTCTATACACGTTTGCAGAAATATGCCTCCATCTTTGATGAATTGTAGAAGGAATGGCAACGAAGTGCGTGGCGGTAGCGTGGAGATGGGCATCGGCCAAGCCCCACCGGCACCGGTAGATCCTTTGCCCCGGCAGGGTAACTTATGTTGAGAGTGGCATTGGAATGGCCCCAGCACGAGGCTATGACCGCTTAGGTAAATCAGCCAGGTAGTTGCCCATGTTCCTCAAAATAGGAATGCAACAACGGTTTAAGTTTGAGACTTTCTTAGGATGAACCCAGCGAGTTCCTTGGGTCGAAGGTGGATGAGGACCGCATAAGTGTATTGAGGAGGTGCGGAAGATCATCCCATTAAAGAGGGTGACGGAGAGGAGAGTATAGACTTAGCTTCCTATCGAGAAGCTTTAGGGGTTTCTTACATATGTGCTCGCTAGTGGAAAGAGCATAGAGCCGTGGAGTCATCCTGTGAGTTGGGATGAGTTTGTGACTGCCTTCTTAGATAGGTTCTTCCTAGGTATAGGGAGGCGAAGGCGTAGGAGTTAGTCAACTTGAAGTAGCACCACAGGACTGTCGAAAAATGTAACAATTTTGATTTATTAGGTATGCGCCGGAGATGGTTGCGGATCCAGGAGGGATCATATGAAAGTTTGAGAATGGAATGTCAGTGCTTTGGTCAAGGAGTGAGGACCACTATGCTGAATGGTGACCTAGATTTCTAACAATTGGTCATATACGCCCGGTAAGGCTAGTAGAAATAGATGAACGAAGAGAGAGGCGGGCCAGGATGGGGAGTTATGCACAATTCAAAAAGTCAGTGGTGATCCCATAATGCTCAAATCACACTCCTGTCAAAAGTATGACGGACATAAATAGCTTGACTAGGTTGGGTTACGTAATACTTCAAACCTAAGATCAGAGTCGGGAGTTGAAACGGAGAAAATAGAATTTTTGCACCAAGTCATAAAGAAGAGTGGTGGTGACAGTTGGGTGTGCCATAATTTATTGAGTGACTCGTGGTGTGGAGGAGAAATTTTGTTACGAGATGATGATGCAGGGGTTGACCACGGAGAAGAGCACGATCATAGTCGGGGCCATGAGTTGTTGAGTCGGTCGTGGTCAAAAGATTGGCTTAGCCAGAGGCGATATGCGGGATATGGTGAACAAGCCCAGGTCACCACGAGTCATTGGGTACACCACGGGTTGTGGTGTCCTCGTGGTGACTAGTGTTGAGTTTTCTCTAGTGAAGGTGATGGGAGGTGACAACAAGTCGTGGTCATTCGCGATCCATCGATCCCTTGTTGGTGCTTGGAATTATGTTTTTAATTGCGAATTTATTAAGGGCTTTTCCTTAATTCCTAAATTTTTAATGCCTAAATTACGTCGTTTTAAGTTCATAATAGTGTTTTTTGAGAAGGGTTAAGTCATTCTAAGCCTATCGAATTCATGCATGCAAGCTTAGAGGTTTGAGAGGTGGTCAAGCACTAGTTCTTCAAATTTATACCTCAATTCTTTTTGGGTAATCAAGAAGTTGTAGAAATCGGATCCTTCGGATATGTAAGAGTATGAATGGGTGCAATAGTCCACACCCATGCCCAATCTTCTCTCAATTTATGAAAATTCTAATGATGAGTCTATGGTTTTTGCCCAACGTGTGAATTCTCTAAGTTTCAATCATAGGTATGATCTAAGTATGTTTTTGAATGTTTAATTATGAATTAATGGGCATATTTATAAAGTTTTCAATTATAAATTATGTTTTCAAGTTTCTAAATTATAATGCCCATCCATTAAAAAGTCCATGGTTTAGATGTATGAGATAATATGCATTCAAGTATGATTTGAAAATACTTACATGTCTATTTTCATATTATTTTCCAAAGTGAATCATGTTGATTTCAAGCATGTTTAAGTATTGGGCAAGCCCATACGATCAAGAATGTTTACAATATCATGTTTATTAGCTTACCACATGGTTTGGAGTTAAGACTCCTAGTTATGTTCATCTTGTGGTATGGTTTTGAGTCAAGGCTCCTCATGTTATGATTTCGGATTATGCATGTATGTTATTATTGATTTCATCACTAGACGATGAGTCGCTTCGTTTGAAAAATGATGGAGAGCATATGCATATTTTTGGAGTAGTGTCTAACAGGAGTAGGGCAGGGTCGAGTCCAACCCTATGCCTCGAACTACGTTCCAATGTAGGTTTGTTCATATTATTACTACTTTTAGTATTTTGTTTTATTTTGCTCACGGCCTTTGTAATTAATTTCAAAGTTATTTTACGATCCATTAAATGGTATCGAGCCATGTTGGTAGGGAGGAGTATGAGTTTGAGTAGCTAAATCTTCATACTATCCTAGAGCCGATTAAATTATCATCCATGACGTGCATTGCATGGTTCCAGTTCTTAAACTTTCTCTATTTTAACTCTTGGATCTAATCTTTGGGCTTCAGGTTATACCACTTACACTCCTTCCACGAATTGTATTCCCAACCTTCGTACCAGTATACTCTACTTGAAAAATTCTTTAATCCACTTTATAGCTCAGCGAATTACGATTACATCAATTACAACTCAATGATCAACATCTAGTACAAGATTGTGCAACACTAGCACGTGAGTTTACTAGAATTTACTAGAACAAGTTCGTCAATAAAATTCTTACCACTTAGATTGTTGCAAAACCTTACGCTTTTGTAGTATTCTCTTTTATCTCTTCTGTAAGTGCACAAGTTGCTATTAGAAGTCATACTTCTATATATACAACTCTTCAAAGAGTTCTTTCTTCCAATCTCTTTGCAAAAACTGCCTTTGCCCGCCTTAGAAGTCTACTCCAAGTAGGAGTCCTTCTTCAAGTCTATCTTTTGGCTTCCTTTATGTTTTGATCGATCTCTAACTCTTACAAGTCAGCACATGTTTATTTCACTGAGATTGTGTGATGTGGCTTAACCATCTCTTGATTCCTGTAGCTTATCTTTATTCAAACATTTACTCATGCCATGTTAGCTTCTTTAGATAGTAAAAGTTGTACTCCTTTGGAACATCTTAACTTACTTGTTTCATCATCATTTTTTCAATCGTCAAAAATACATAGAACCCAACAAATTCCCAAATTCCCTCTTTTTGTTGATTACAAACCCTCCATCCTTGTGCATTTAACTATCGTTACCTATAGATCCAAGATAACAAATATTTCATTGAAATAGGTCAATCAGTGGGTTATAAATATTGCACAGTCTATATTCTTCCCCCTTTTGGCATTATCGAAAAACTGTTTCAACCTAAGTTCATGCCAAAGATGAAGTTAAAAAATTTACTGCCGCTGAGGCAATCACCATTACAATCAGAGAGAAAGCACAATCAACATACTAATTAATCAAACAAGGCAAAACATGAGTCAAGTAAAACCAAAGAAAGCTTAGCATTCATGTTAAAAGTCTGTTTTACATCATACCCATGTGATACTGAATACAACAAAATAGATAAACCTAAGGCAGAAGACAGGGAAGAGCTAGAAGGATGACAAGATTGGAATAAAGGCAACAAGACTAAGTAGACCTGGATGAGGGAGCAGTAGGCAATAACTAGGTCAATTTATGGATAGCTTCATCATGAGAAGTCCTTTCTGAGACCAGAGTTGCCTAAAGTTCATTAATTCTACCTTGAAGAACAGCCTTTTCCTTCTCATGAGCTGCTAGAGCAGCTTACAGCTCAGTAGTCTTTGTATCCAGGGCAAGTCGCAGTTTCTAAAGAGGGGTGTCAGCTCACTTCATTGAAGTAGGTAATTAAAATGTTTCACCTATCCAAGAACATCTTCGGTGGTTTGAAATGTACAGACTTGTACAGGAATGAAGTAATATTCAAACACCTCATACAACCAGAACTCATATGGAAGAGCATGCCCCTTGTCATCCTTTGTAAGCACACATTGCATGTTCTTGGTAACCAGGATGGATATATCAATCTTGATCTCAGTGTCAAGAAGTTCCATCAGGGTGAGGTCGAGATAATTCGCCTCAGTCTACCTCTCTTTCTTGGGAATTAGGATTTTGTGAGCAATATCAAGGTATAACTTATGTAAGGGAGGCATTTCTTTCTTTTGAACCCTTCTATGATGTGGAAGGGGTGGTTTTCTTGAGAACTTTCTACAAATATCTCTTACAAAGGCCATGTTATCCAAAGGAGGCCATTCAAATTTCACATAATGATCCCAACCACCACTGGTATTTCCAAAAATTCAAGTAATATCATCAGCAACTAAGTGGAGGGACATTCCTCTAACTGAAGTAGAGAACAGAGATTATTTGGCAACTCCATTTGAATAAAACTCTACCACTTCAGGTTTACCAAGCTTTCTTTGAGTATTACCTTGAAGAAACAGTTTAGACCATCCTTGAAATTCTAGCTTGGTAAGTAGAGTTTCCATCTTAATACCTCCATGACATGTCACAGCCCTTCCTTTAAGAATAGCGCGCTTTTGAATGTGCACAAGATGAGAAATATGTGATGCAGGAACTCTAGAGACGTCAAAACTAATAGAAACCTCTACATCAGAAGTCTCTGAATTAGAGTCCTCAAATAGACCAAGTTTAGAGACCTGTTTTGCGACACGAGGATGGGGTTTTCTTGGAAGAGGATTTGGGTGCAGGTTTAGACGATGGTGTGGAATCTTCTTCTTGATGAACAATCAATGCATAAGATTAAGGTGGAGCTTTTTCAAAATTGGTGTCGGAAGAAGAAGATGGAGAAGTCATGATGAGAGGACTGGATTTCAAGAATAGGGTTTCAAGATTTTAGAGAAAAGAAAGAAATTAATACTCTGTAATGTATCAAGTGCAACTGCTTCATTTATAGGTAAGAGAGAGAAGATGAAATATGCAATAGGATGTCATTGATATCTGCAGAGAAGCGGTGATGGGATGGAAAGGTTAGCTTTAATGGAATATGAAGGCTGAGAGAAATAATGAAAAAGTGGAACTAGCAGTCCATCTATTTCATAAGTATAAAAAGTAAGATTTGAGGTGATACAAAACATACCTGAACTGAACAATTTAATGCTCACAATTGTTTGGGAGGACCATGTCCCTTCACCATTTAATACAAAAGTATGTTAAAAGGATTAACAATCTGGTAATGGGACACATAATTAAATGTGCAAGGCTAAATTGAATAACAATATGGATATTAACAAGAAGGAACTGCTTCATTCTAGCCAAGCATTGAGGGAGGCGTAAGCAATCTTAATAATCCCCAGATTTAGCCTGTTTCTTTCAAAGTGCTCTCTACTTAAAGCTTTTGTAAATATATCAGCAATTTGTTCCTCAGTAGAACAAAACTTAATTGAAATATGATATTTTTCAACATTATCTCTAAGAAAATGATGTCGTATGTCAATATGTTTAGTCCTTTTATGTTGAACAA
>JACEIK010003645.1:130838-158998 GCA_018107945.1 Datura stramonium | reverse complement strand
AAAAGAAAGGGTTAAGCTTGGTTTACACCTTTTCGACAAAAGAGAAAAAATAGGCTAAAGGCTCAATGGGCTAACTAGGATTTGACATTCGAGGTGGGTACGAAAAAGAAAAAAAAAACTTTCGGTTAAAACAAAGAAACGCCTACATCCTTTCCTACACTACACTTCCTTCATTTCGTTTCATCCACTACAATGAGTCATATCTCGCTGCAGTGAAACTCGCCAAGTCGAATACCTATAGGGGTTCTTATCTCTGCAGTCAACTCAAGTCACTCCACCCACAGTTTATCTCATATCCTCTAAAATCTCGCAACGTAAAATACCAATTGAGCTTATCGAGATACCAATTGGACTCAAACCAGGCGATCGACACACTTGGACTGCATGATGGGAATGAAATAAAGCAAAAACTTCCTAGATGCCTTATAGCTTCCCAAAGATTATATGTGGACGTCTACACACTAATCCGTAGGAGTCTACTTGACATTTCTCTTGCACTTGTAACACTAGTAACCTAGACTCCAAGATGCCAACTTAACATGACCCAAATAGGTGAGTCGTGTGGGCACCTACATCGACTTCAGCTCGATAGGAGAACCCCTTTTATACCCACACATAAAATAATTTAAATACTCATTAACTTGCACAATAAAAATATTTCTAAAAATATAATAAATTTTTCTTCCTGAACCATGACTCCCCAAGATCTTGTATAGACAGGTACAAGAGCTCTAATGGAATATTTGACATAATAAAAGGATAATGCTTCGGCTGTAGAGAAGAATGTGGAAGCTGATGTTGAGTACTCCACATCAATCATGAAACTTCAAACTTGCCACAACCTACACCAAAAGGCGTAGCAAGGTAGTGGTAGTATACCACATATATCGGTAGGAATCATCTGCCGACTAAGATTAGTTCACATAACAGCATATAATTCAACATGCAATCAAATTAGTAAATGTAACAACTACTCCAACTTATATTATAATCTAACTAGTTTACTAATTACATTTTTGATTTTAATAACTCATCAAGGTTCATGCAATCACCCTACCACTTTACCCCTCATTTTAACTCTCAATTTGTCTCTTTCATCCTGTTGCAGCGGGTACTTTGACTGCTAGTGGTCTCGTGGCAGCAGCAATTTTCCTGCTATAGTGCTACCCTAGTTAGGCAGTAGCCCGGTTTCACTAATCCTATCCTCTTTTATCCTACCCTATAACATTGTAGCACATCTACCTCATTTATCCTTTTATTATCACTAATCAAGCCCATTTCTATTATTTAGTGCCCTATTTATTTACTCACAGGATTAACTAACCCTCTTTAATTTCATACATTAATAGTAAAGTTAAACCAACGATTTCCTCATAATTCACTACCATTGTTAAAACCTTCATGTTACCTTCTATAACCCACAAAGACCACATTGATCAAACATTCAATCACAATACAAATCAAATAGCTCAAGTACACAATTAAAGCATCAAACCACACCAATGGAGTAAAGTCCTTCACAATTAAAGTACATGTACATACCTGTCTCTCTTGAATTCCACATCAAATCGCTACACCATAATCATGTCATGTAGTACCTTACCTATATTGTACCTTAATATTTACATTCCCACTATGTTCCTCATATGATACCCAAATCATCTCGGTATATCTCATATCATACTTGTATACCTATACATCTTTGTCACTACAACCGTTTGTACATCATGCCATGCCTACACAATCTTTGCCTCACAATTATACTATCAGTGATATGTCGGGCACATGCCTCTATCACATCACTGTATGCACATGTCATAGGGTCTTATGTTTGCCCTTCCAGTCATATCCTGCAGGAGACTCTAGAAACCTATGTACTATACACCGAGCCGTATGAAACCTTCATCATACCTGTCTGTGTACTCATTTCTATATACCCAGTTGTATGAACATGTCGTCATACCTATCTTTGTACTCACTCATACCACTCTCTTGGATACTCAGCTCGGGCATGAGCCACTCATATTCCAGTATTCACTCACTGGCTTGATCATACCAACTTTCATATTCGTATTCTCGCCTCATCCATAGCCTTTCGCTCTCAACATGTATATGATTCACTTTTCCCTTTCATATACCACTTCCTTTACTCACTCATTTATCACAGATTACACCCGTAATTTTCACAACAGTGTATCACAATTCAATTCATCAAAAAGATTACAAATTCAGTAAGAATTATGCATTACAAGTTATAACACAATCATGACTTGAGGCCATTTTAAAATCAGTCCGTTAATACATCATATATACCCAAAAGTTCAATCAATTGAGTGCAAACTGGCCCGCTCATGACATTGGGCTTCGCTGCAGCGGCATTGCTACCACCACTGCGGTCTCGCTGTAGCAGTTCCAATGTCGCTGCAGTAGTACTGTTCAGACAGTACTCCAACCATTCATCCACCATGATTCCCCATGAATTGTCTCTTTTCAAATCAGCTTATCGGTTATGCACCTACTCCCTAGTCAATTCCTAACATCAATTTATCCTTCCTCCTCAAGTAAACAATAATTCATTCAATCAAAAATCGTGAACCATATCACATACACATATCCAAATTAAGCTCATTAGTCCATTGATTTCTATGACAGAATGACTATCATGTACCCTTGCCATGATCATACAACAATCCCTTATTCGGGACACATTGGGGTATCCCCTTACGATTTACTCACGAGGATAGAAATCGGCGGTCTAATTTCATGACTCTTCATATCAACAAATGTCATATTATGGTGTTTCAGTCACCTCTCCCTTATTTCTTTCCAATTACATACGTCTAATAGATACCTATTAATTATACTCCACCTAATAGTGATTAACATGGGATTTCGTCATACTCATCAATAGCATATTCTTCTCATCAATAGCACATCAAGAATACGCACATATACAATTCGCTAATCAAATTCTAGCATGTAAGCAAGACATAGTCTGCTTGGGCACCAAGCTACCATCGAGAAGTTTTCAGCTGGGTGCTTGCCTCAAGTTTCAAGTTCTTGCTGGAAATTGTCCGGATGGAGGTGAAGTCTTGCCTTCTCTAGCCTCTTTGTCTCTCCCCTCTTGCTTAGAAATCCTAATTTTTGTTCCAGGGCATTTTTTTTCAGCACCATTATGAAAATAGGTTTTTAAATCCGAACCGGAATAGAATTGTGGAGTTCTGGTCTGCTTCGCCTACTACAGCGAGGATACTTCCACTGCAGCGGTGCCACTACAACAGAAATAGTCCATCGCAATGGCCCTGCGCCTTGGGCCCACCTGATTTTAACTTAGCCCATTCGAAACTATTCGCCTCATATCTTTTAATTTTGGGAACTTCATTCCAGCTTGCAAAAATTTTAAATTTACCCATGCTTGGGTCTTTGGGGTGTTATAACGATCGGAAGGGTCATTACAGATAACATATATAATTTCTCAAAAATATACCATAGCAGCAAGTACAAGGCACCTAACATATTGCAGCAACATTAGTAATGCCCCTAACATATTAGTAGCTCTAGAGCATAAGCTGAAGAGACTTCAAGAAAAGGTTCTAATATATTATGGCGGGTGCATGTATGCCCCTAGTAACTTTATCACAGAAATGAAAGAAGAAGATGCAATGCCACAACACCATGCTGCCACCATAAATTATTTATTAAATAATTTTTAATATTTTTTTCAAAGTAATATATGTGGTTGGTCAAAGACCGCCTGTTTACCCAAGACATACTTGTTCCAACACATGGACTGTGTAGACAAAGAAACACAATTTAAAACAGTTTGAAGAGCAAGCACCAAATCTTAAAGTCTCACTTACGTCGAATGTACAACGCAATCACACTTTTCAATAATACAAAACTATGCTCTCAAGTCTTCGATCACCTCAAACTACATCAACATGGATTTAAAATTGTCAAAATCCCTCTAGATGTTTTTTTTTAATTTTTAACAAAGTCAAACAGGTCAAAAATTTAATTGAAAAGTCAACTTTGGCTAACGGGTGAAATTTTTTGAACTATGACTACTAACAAATTCTTCTCGACGAGAGAATTTCGTAACATTGATCAAAATCAAATTTTTAGAAGAGCCTTAGACTGTACCCTTTCTCAATTCTTCAAAATTTTCCTATATATTTATACCCTAAAACTTTTTATAATTGCATATTAAACTCAAGCAAAAAGATTAGGATCATTACTTTAATGGTTTGGGTAGATAATTTCTTTCTCTTTGGTTTCCTCTTTTTCCTTTCTTTTTTTTTCTTATATTGTTTTTTCTTTTCTTTTCTACTGTTGGCCGCTTATGTTTATGGTATAGAGCAGCATGCCAAACATTTTTATTTTAAATCATTTTTTAAAACCTTTAATTCCTTTTTAGGTTAAATTATAAATAACATTAATTTTAAAAATAGGTTATTACTAATGAGAGCCAATTTTAAAAGTCTCCTAGAAAATGGATTTGAGTATAATTTGGTATAATGACACAAATGTGGTTTGTTTTTGTTTGGTCAAGTAATAACATAATAAATAGAAAATTAGGTAACTGAAAGGAGTAATACACCTCCAATTCCCAAGAGGAGGCGAGAATTAAAAATTTCATGATATAATTACAAGATCACTTTTAATTCATTCTTTTTTTATTTATATTATTTAAATTTCTTTTATATTTATTATATTAAATTTTTGCACTTTTAAAATATTTCTTATTTAATATTTTTTATTTAAAAAGTTTGAAAAATTCAAAACCAAATCCAAATTAATTTAATCAATTCTTCAAAATAAATTTGTTTACTTTATTTAATATAAAATTTTATATTATTTAATTTAAAACTTAAATTACATAAAATGTATTTTATTCTAGATTTTAAATTAAGTAAAGTTTCATCGTTGAATAATATTATAGACTTAGTGTTTTCTTTTATTTTAAATTATATTGGAAACTTATTTGAGTTGTGTTGAATTTGCAATAAGAGTATTATGTTAATTTTTTTTTTAAAGATTGAATGTATATTATATTTTCTATTCTAATTTATTTGCTTTAGTAGTATTGACTTATTGAAAATCTCTTTGAGATAAAATTTTATGAGTAGAAAATTTTAAAATCTCAAAATTTAAAATTAAATATTTAAAAATTTTTTTATTTTTTTTATTTTTTTTATTTTTTTTATTTTTTTTATTTTTTTTATTTTTTTTATTTTTTTTATTTTTTTTAGTTTTTATAATTAATTTTTAACTAAAATATTATAATTATGAAAATATATATCACTCATTTTTATAATATTAGTTAAAAGTATATGTTTATTAAGTAATATATTTTAAATACAATATTATATTAATATTGTAATTTTAATATTATTTATAAAGATACATATTTTGATAAATATTAATTTTTAATAATTAATTTTTGCTAAACTTTTTAATCAATCGTGTGTACTAATAGGCTTGTGTAATTATATTATGACAATTAAATAAGTCATGATAATCACTATATTGTTATAAATATATTATATTATGGATGTTCCGCGAGATATGTTTGCAATCGATAAGTTTGCAACTGATAAATGTCATGACCAACATGTTTCCTGGACGAGACACGATAAGGAACGCCGAGTGTCTTAGTGACCTGGTATGAACATAAAATCTAACTCAATCATAACATATAACTCAATCATAATAAAACAGAAGATCAACAAATAAATATAACGGAAGTCTGAGGCCCTATGGACATCGGAATACATAACTCAAAATCAAGATGATTATGCGCGTGTCTCGAAAAGCCTCTAGCTGACTGAATGAGCAGGGGACAAGACTCCAACTAACTCAATAAAGGTGAAACTGAAAGTAATAGAAACAACTGAAAAGAAGTTCCCCTAAAGATCGACTCACCAACTCAAGCATAATGGCTAATGCTGCGGTGTCTCGGCTAATGACAGGATCGAGCCTGGGACAGCTCAGCTCGTATCATGAAATGATACAAGAGTAGAGTATGCGGCCGGTATGTGTTATGTACTGAGTATGTAAGGTAAGTAAAATCAGTGAGTAAGAAAAATCATAAATCATGCATATTATGTACTATAATCAAGATAAGATTTGAGAGTAGGGTTGCATGCTATTTTATGAAATCAAGGACCAACATAATCAATATCACAAGTGAATCAAATGACCCAAAGCTAAATAAATGATAATCATGGCAAACTTGGAATATTGGGTCAAACCTGCTGAAAACATAATATCATGACTGCTGAACATGCATAACTGAAATCATGAGGAACAATGGGAGACTCGTCATATAACCGACATTACCATGATAGAGCTTACGTGATCTCGAATATCACACTCAAGTGGGTAGAGCTGTCTTAAACCTTTGTCAGACTAAGAACGCTACCATAATATCTATATCAAGTTGAAGGCTCCTGAGGCAGGGGGAAGCTCATAAGGGAGGTCCTAAAATCATCCGAACATACCTATGTCAACACGTAGTTCCGAGGCATAGGTTGGATCAATTTACGCCTACTCGATGCTAGACACTACTCCCAAAAATATGTATATGCTCTCCATTATTTTTCAACGAAGCTGAACCATCGTCTAGTGACAAAGCTGACACATATCATACATGCATGGCAATCTAAATAATAACATGAGGAGCCTTGGCTCAAACCATACCACAAGTTTAAAATAATGGGAGTCTAGACTCTAAAATCCATGTGGTAAGATGATACGTGAAGTTTATATAAATTTATGAAACATACTTGATCATATGGTCTTGCCCAATACTTAAACATGCTTGACATAGACTTGATCATTTGAGAATATGAATATAGACATGGGTAATCAAATCATACTTTCATAAACATTTGATCATGCTTGAATATATATGTCATAGATCTCAACTATGAACTTTCATGGATGAGCATCATAATAAAACATTAAAACATAATTTATAATTTAAAATATTATAAAATATGCCATTAAGCATAATTCAACGTTAGAAACATGCTTAGATCATACTCATGATTTAAACTTAGAAAATTCACATGTTGAGTAAAAACTTCATAGATTCATCAATAAGAATTTTCGTGAATTAAGAGGGGATTGGGCTTGAGTGTGTACAATTACACCCACTCATAATCCTACATACCTGAAGAGATCTTATTTTACAATCCTTTCTTTGGGATTACCCAAAGAGAATTGAGAGGAACTTGAGAGATTTAGGCTTGATCACCCTTAGAACTTCTAGACTGCATGCATGGAAGTGAATGTTTACCCTCTTGAAACACTCTATTCTGAGCTTAAAACGATGGCTTAGGCCTTAGAAATTTAAGAAGTATGGAAAATCCCTTAATAAATTCGCAAGGGAAAACACACCACAATCCCCACTTCAGGACCCTAACGAACCTCATCCCCGACTCACACTCTGTGGCTTGCACTCATCACCAATACCAGAAAGTTTACCCCTATTGGTCACAACTAGGATACCACGAATCGTGGTGTACCTAATGACGCGGTGACTTGTTGTGGGAACACATTCAATCATCACAACGCCATTTCAACTCCTTACCACGACCATCCCAACACTGTGTCCTAATTAAGAATCGTGCCTCCTCCCCGTGATCAAACCCCAAACCACTATCTATAGCCATCTTCCCCTCCATACCATGAGTTACTTAATGACGTGGCGCACCCAACGGTCACCGAACGACTTGCCCTATGATCTCGAGGTAGGGAATCCTATTTTCTCCATTTCAACTCTCGAGTCTCGATCTTAGGGTTTTTGGGGTATTACAATATGTACTCTCTTAGGGACATTCATCCTCGAATATGGGAAACATACTGAAAAAGAAGAGAAAAGCAATCATCATACTCAAATACTTAATATACAAGCTGAAAACCGACGGAATGACTAACTCCAAACCAAACTACATGACTAACTAAATTCATGAATTACACATACTTCTTGACATGAAAGAAACTAGGGAACATGAGCTGAAAATGAATCGAATTGAGTACTAAGGAGGAAACCGATACTTCAAGATGAAACCGAGCTGGAGGAATAGATATGGCATTGAGACATCATATCTGCCAGCTTCCACGTAGCTCCCTCAACATGTTGGTTGTTCCTCCACGTCATCATTGATCGAGGCTACTTTTTTATTTCTTAGCTTCAACCCATGATCATGTATTTCCACCGGAACCTCCTCAACTAAGGCTATCTTTCACACCACACGTCACCGGAACAATCAGAGTTGGATCACCCAAACACTTCTTTAAGAGTGATACATAGAAAACTGGATGGGATCAAGCTAATTTTGAGGGAACACCAACTCATAGTTACCTTCCCAACCCGTCACAATCCGATAATGGACCAACATAACGGGACTGAGTTTCCCTTTCTTTTCAAATCTCATCACCCTTCATGGGGGATACTCTTATGAACACCCAATCATCAAGTTCAAACTCGCTCCTCCTCTTACATCCGCATAGGACTTTTTGTGAATCTCATGCCGTTTTCAACCCGTCCCTTATAAGCTGAACTTTCCATAGTCCTCATAGATTGAATCTGGACCTATCAATGTAGCTTCACCGACCTCAAACCAACCAATAGGTGATCTAAACCTCTCGTTATAAAGAGCCTCAAATTGGGCAATCTCGAATGTTTGAATGGTAGTTATTGTTATCTCGCAAACTCAATGAGAGGCAAATGGTCTCATCCCAACTACCTCGAAATCTTTACAAATGCTCTCAACATATCCTCGAGGGTCTAAATGTCCGCTCCACCTTACCATCTGCTTGTCAGAAAGGTTGTGCTAAGCTTGGACTTGAGTACCAAGTCCCTTTAGAAACGATTCCCTCCCAAACTGGAGGTAAATTGAGTACCTCTATCTGATATGATGGACAAAGGCACGATGAAACTGAACAAACTCCCAAATGTACAACTTAGCATAACTTCACTGAATCGGTAGTTTTGACCTAAGAGAAATGACTCCGCCTTAGTCAACTTATTTACAACCACCCAAATAGGGTCATATTGTTTCCATTTGAGTATGAGGCAACCTCGTGATGAAGTCCATATTGATATCCTCCTATTTCCAAGTAGGGATACGGCCCTGAAGCACACCTCCAGGTCTTTGATGTTCCACCTTCACCTATTGACACCGAACACTTAGCCACAAATTTTTCATGTCCTTGTTCATGTCAATAAATTAATAGACTTCCCATAGATCATGGTACATCTTGGTGGCACCTAGGTGTATAGAATATCTGGAACCATGAGCCTCGTGAAACATCCGATCTCTCAAATCATCAACACCTGGAGCACACAAGTGACCCCTATATCGAAGCACCCCATCGCCCCCTTTGGAGAAGACCTCTACCTCTCTATCTCCGAACGGCTTCCTTCAACCTTACGAAAATAGGGTTCTCATCTTGTTTAAATTTATATTCAGTCACAAAGGATGATTCTCACCCATTCTGAAAAATGACACCACCATCGATCGAGCTAATAAGACGGACCCTAGCTGTGCAAGCCGCATGTACATCCTTCACAAACTCCTTACTTTTCTCATCTATATGGGACACGCTCCATGGAAATACTACTAAGAGCGTCTACCACCACATTAACTCTTCTGGATGATAGAGGACACTCATATCATAATCCTTCAAAAGCTCCAACCACCTTCTTTGACGCAAATTCAAATCCTTTAGGGTAAACACGTACTATAGGCTTTTGTGGTCCGTAAACACATCCATAATCTTACACATAGTGCCTCCAAATCATCAAGGCTAATACTACCACCGCCACCTGAGATCATAAGTCCGATAATTCTTTTCATGAACTTTTAGCTTCCTAGAAGCATAGTTTATAACTTTACCATAATCGCATGAGTAATAATAACCAAGGTCTATTCTTGAAGTGTCATAATATACCACGAACCTATGGTTCCCTTAGGTAGGGTCAACACTGTTGTTGAGGTGAGTGGAGTCTTCAACTCTTGGAAGCTCCTCTCATAAGCCTCCGGCCATTGAAACTTCACTTTCTTTGTCAATTTGGTCAACGGTGCTGCAATAGAGTAAAACCCCTCAATAAACTCCTGATAGTAACCAAATTAAGCTCAAGAAACTCCTTGATTATTAAGGATTCACCGGTCTAGCCAAAAGAGACAAGAACATTCTAAATGTCTAATTATATTTCAAGAGTTCACTATTTTCCTTCAAACATTTGACATGTACAAGACTAAGATTTTCGTTTATCCTAGACCTCGTAAATTAAAACACCACTTCTATCTTTTGAGACAACTCCGCACACCCTCACTGACCCCACATGACCCAAACCACTAAGTCCAATCTAAACTCATATTTACCGAATTTAGTATACAACTAGTGATCCTTGAGAGTCTGTAGCACAATCTCTAAAATTAGCGGCATGCTCCTCCTCGCACCGAGAGTATATAAGGATTCATCTATGAACACAATCACGAACATATCCAATTATGGCTTGAAAAAACCCTATTCATCAAATTCTATAAAAGCTTCTAAGAGCATTCGTTAGTCCAAAAGACATAACTACAAACCCAGTGACCATACCAAGTCCTGAAATTGGTTCGATGTCACTTTCTAACTCGAAGATGTATCTAGACCAGGTCTATCTTCGAAAGCACTTAGCACCCTAAAGTTGGTCAAACAAATCATCAATCATAGGAAGAGAAAATTATTCTTGATGGTAACTTGTTCAATTGCTTTATAATCAATGCACATGTGAAAGGAACCATCCTTCTATCGGATAAAGAGAACTCCGCGCACCCCATAGGTATTTGCTCGGTCTAATGAATCCTTTGTCTAAGAGGTCTTTCAACCGCTTCCTTCAACTCTTTAATCTCAGCCGATCCATTTTGCAAGGAGGAATAGATATAGGCTACGTATTGGGAAGAAGAAGGGTCAATACTAAAATTAGTCTCCGCTCGAGGATTCTGCAAATCCTCGGAAACACCTCTGGATACTCACACACTACAGAACTAATTGGATAGTCGGGGTTTTGGACGAGTATCCTTAACCCTAATTAGATGGTACACGTAACCTTTAGAAATCATCTTTCTAGCCTTAAGGTAAGAAATGAAACGACCTACAGCACAACTGAACTACCCTCTTCCACTCTCAGAATAGTTCATCCAGAAATTTGAACTCTACCGCATGGGTTCTACAATTGACTGAGGTATAACATGCATATAACCAATCCATGCCGAGGATAACATCAAAATCGGTCATGGATAAATCTACTAAATCACAAGAGAGAATTTCTCAAGGACTATGAAAGGGCAATTTCTATATACCCGTGGAGCTATAATTGAGTCACCACTGGAGTAGAGACTCGAGAAGGGTTTTAATAAGATTGACCGAATCTGAAGCGCTGGGGTAACATACGTAATCACAAAAGACAAAGTAACTTCGATCTAAGAAATGCATATACATCATGTAATACTACACATACCAAAGACTTCCATCCGGGAGACCTCCTGCTCCCCGACTAAGAGCTTGGGAAAAGAATCTGATTTGACTTTGTCCACTACCCGCACCGGTAGATGCCCCGTGCCGAGGTGGGTGTGCTGGTGGAGTCAGCTGAACCGGAGGTCAGCCTTGGCCCCTATCATAACTCCGAACCTTTCAAGCACTAACCCACGGTCTCCGGCCACATCCGCTACACTGAGTGCTGGTCTCTGTGGATCTGCTACCCCGACCTCTAGAGCCTGATGCCTATCCCCTTTGATCGCACCTGGATCTGGATGGCATACTCATAGACGTGGCATTAAATAAGATCTATGGGGACTAATGACTATGCCCACTAGGTCTCCGGGGAGAATACAAGCTATCAGCTCCCGTCTCTCTTGCCTTTTCTCTTACCGAAAGCAAAGTCGTAACTATCCAATAAAAGTCAATGTCCTAATGAAGAATCACGGTCCGCAACTTGACTAGGTAGTCTTTACCCATGCACGAACTAGCACACTTCAAAGCCCTTTGATCCGCTACTATCTCAAGTGCATATTGGGATGTACGAGTGAACTCCAAGGCATACTTCGAACCGTCATCTTCCCCTTGCTTTAGGTTCACAGACTGACTGGGCTTGATTTTCCTTCTAATTTACGAGGGAAAAACCGATCTGCGAAAGCAGCATGAAGCTCATCCCAACCAATAGGGCCTGCTTCAACTGCCCTGTCCTTCCATTGTTTGGAACCATGTGCAACCCCTTTCAACCGATTAGCGAGGCTATGTCGGTGCACTCCTCTCCGGTCACCTCATGATCTAGGTGATCATCAGAACCTCTTCAATAAACTCGTATGGATCCTCGTCCACCTTTTATCTAAGAAACTTCGGAGGGTTCATCCTCAAAATATCCGACTCCTTGCCACCATCGCATTCCCGTTCCCGAGGGACATGCGCTACTACCTACCGGTTGACTGGGCGGTCAAGGCTTGAGCTAGAATCTATATGGTCATCAACTCGCCAGGTGGGCACCGGCTCGCACATGCTCCCTATGGGCTGGTGGGGTGCCTACTGGTGCCTATCCCATTACTCTTCATTCTCGTGTCCATTTCCATTCCCATTTCTTCTCTTCTTCTTTTAACTCGGTGAGGAGGCATGATTCTCAAGTAAATATGTATAACACGAGTTATAGGATAGAGAGACATTTCATCGTATGACATAGATCCTGAAAGAAGGATCTAAACGTCTCAGACTCTTCGTCATATGGGTGGCGTACTTCACACCAATGAAAAAGACTCTACTTAACACGCTTTTAGACACCTCTAGGACACTTCAAAACTTAATGCTCTTATGCCAAGTTTGCTGCTGATCCTGATGATCGTCGGCAAAATATCATGCCCGAGTGACGCTTTATAACTTAGTTTAGTCTTGTTTAGCTATGTAATTGTATACATTTTCATGTGATTTTATATAAATGTGAATATATGTGCTAACCAACATGATTAGTCCTTGTTTTGTAGGTTTCAATAATTTTGAGGAACTAATTTATAAGTTTGTGAAGGAAAGGAATGGAGTCGGGAAGCAACGGGCGAAAGTCGGCAAGGAGTAGGCCATGGCAAGGCTGGCCGCGCCTGTGCAGCATGCCACGCCAGCGTGTGTACCGCGCCCAGCGTCGTGCCACGCCTATGCTGTGCAAGCGAGCAGATGCGGCAGGCGTAGGGCACCGGGGCCAAGCGCAACGTGCCACGCCATGCCAGCCTGCGCCTGCAGGAGTATCAATGCGCTGCCCAAGCAGCGTGACACGCTGCCAACGCGGCATGAAGGCTGCCTAGGGCCGATTTTTGGGGATTTCCAGAGAGCTCACTACCACCGTGCCACGGAGGCAGTGCTCCGCGATACTCTCCGTGACACGGAGTCGTTTCATGACAAGCTAAATTATGCACATTTTCTATTTACTATAAATTAGGTCCTTTAGCTCCTAAATCCACTTGGTTTCGATTTTATTCCCTGGAAAACTACCTAGGAGTGAAGGGAGAAGTGGGAGAACTCATCTAGGATTTGGCAAATTCCCTTCTCATCTACCAAATTCTTGTAAGTATGTAGTTTAGTACTAGTTTAGTTGTAGTTTTACGAACATGAATGGTTAGAACCCTTCCTCTAGGGTTGAAGCTATGATTGATTTTATGAAATTGTTTTGGAATTAAGTTATTGATTGTTGTTTTTGTCTGCATTCTCGATTGTTGGTTGTTTTTATGATTGATCACTGTGAAAACATATATGTTAGCTTGGGCAATAGCTTGAGAAAGCATTACCTAGGTCAGGACATGAGAATGTGATGAGCATGTTTGTATCTCGCGATATAATCTTGTGTTCAGGATAGAAATATACCTAACACCTTGCTTCGTTGACAAACGGGGGTTATTAGCTGACCAACTTAGGATAACTACACCAAATTACCTCGAAGAAGTAGTTGTGAGGCTAAGTTAAAGTTAAATGGTTAGACGCACAAAGTCCCTTAATCGTTTCCCCGTAAAACCACAACATAATTGATTGCCCGCGAATTAAAATTAGCATCCTCGCTCACAATGATGCAAAGGAGGTTAGATTGTCGTGAGCTTAGAGGCTCGAAAAACCATGAACATACAATTCTAATTATGTGAAATAACAATTGATAGTTCCATGCTTAACCATTGCAAATCGTAGTATTACATGATTATCTGGTTTTAATTTATGTTGCTCCTAGAGAAATTTTAATATTTCATTGACCAAAACTAGACTTAATTAATATCCATCGAAAATGTCTATAACCAA
Organism: Datura stramonium; assembly: GCA_018107945.1. Lineage (NCBI taxonomy): Eukaryota > Viridiplantae > Streptophyta > Magnoliopsida > Solanales > Solanaceae > Datura > Datura stramonium. The sequence continues at coordinate 144,676 of JACEIK010003645.1, read as the reverse complement.
CATTTTAGGTATTTAAGATCACACTAGAAATGGATAGTTAGAGGAATGGGTCCAGTCCCCGTGGGTTCGCATTCTGGTTCTTAAAAGAGCCACTATATTACTTGCACGACCTCGTACACTTGCGGACGCGCCACGCGGAGCGAACTAATTTTTAAGCGCTGTCGGGGACTCGGCGAAGTTTTGATAATTTATCTGTTTTTGTGTGGTTTTTGAATTTCCTTAAGTGTTGATAAACTTGGTCTTAGTCTGATCATTTGTGTGTGACAGTTGTCCCGCGAGCTGGCTAGAAATAGAGAGCTTAGAACCGTTGATTGAACTCCGAACGCTAAATCCATTTGCGAAGGAGAGTAGCTCTAGACCAAAGCTGAAGAGATTTCAAGAAAAGGTACAACAACAACCACATGGCAAGCACAATTTTCATCTGGCAATGGCAGCAAAAGACCAGTTCGCGAAGTGGTCTAATTAGCGACAAATGTGACTCTAGTATCCGTAAACCGGAGCATAGAGGAACTTTGAGCTAAATGTATCATGGTGCGCTTGTTACATTCTAGTGGTCAATTCACCGGAATGGCACATGAGGACCCGCAACAGCACTTACAGAGCTTTATTGAGATAAGACACGCTTGTCCCTACGTGCGTGCCTACGTATTATGTCTCGATTGACCCTCTTCCCATTTTCATTGTTGGGAGGCGAAAAAGTGGCTGGAAGGCTGAGCCACTGAACTCATAACTTCATGGAATGACTTGGCTAGGAAGTTCCTTATCAGATTCTTTCCTCCGTGCAAGACTCGCGGTTGCAAAGTGAAATACTCGCTCAAGCGTAAGCCCGATGAGAACTTATATATGGCTTGGGGAAAGATTCAAGTCATTGCTGAGAGACTGTCCCATCTCCAGCAATCAAATGAAGTGTTGGCCCACACCTTGTGGAAAGTCTAGACCCACACACCAAAATATTACTACACTCTGTATCGGGTGGGCAGGCCTTGGAGAAAATATATGATGAGTTATACACTTTGTTGAATTTAATTGCACAAGGAAATCTGTGAGTGGCACAAAGGAGTCAAGAGGGGCAGGAAGAAGATCAGGTTGTTAGAGGTTGATGGAATGAATGCCTTAAAGACAATTAGCTTCGTTCCGTGACCGATGATGACTCCGCTCAATAACCGAGTATGAACCAACTCACTACTGTGTTAATGCGCTCAACAAGCTCCTAGTTGGTGTGAAATTTGTGGTAATAATGGGCACAATGTAGAATCTTGTGGAGCCAATTCGGAATTGGTCAATTTTGTTGCAGGTGATAGAATCAGAATTTTGGGAACAATTCCCAACAATTATGGCCACCCGAATTTTCCTTGGGGTGGAAATCAAAAGCAGAATTATATGCAACCTCAACAATAGCAAGATTAAAGTGAATAGGGGCAGTAATGATGGGCAATTGAGTAGTAGCATTGAGGAAACATTGCCGAAAATTATGGAGTACCTGACCGCTAGCGGAAATCGAGAGAGGATGGCAATGTACTCTAATGCACCCGCAAGTATCCACCCAATCTTGAAAATAAGTGGGTCGATAGCAACTACTCAAAACATGAGGCCGCAGGGGGATTACCAAGCGACGAGATCCAACTCCCGGGCATCAATGCCATCAGCCCTTAGAAGCGGAAGGCAAGCATTGGATGCAAGGCCTAGAGAGTTGAGAGTGAGGTGCAAATGAGTTGGTAAGACTAGGACCATCCACCGATATCGAGAAAATCGTAGGCCGGGCAACAAATGCTGCAACTTCATTGCAAATAAGACAGACCACCACCACCCTTCCTCAGACTCGTAAAGAGCAAGGAGGAGTGAATGTTTCAAAAGTTCTTTGGAGAGCTTCAAAGAACTTGCCATAAATTTGCCTCTGTTGATGTCTTGCAAAGGAATGCCCAAGTATGATAATACTTGAAGGATATGATGGCAACAAAGTTAGATTGGTGGACGCCCAGACCGAGCACTGATCAAGAGTGGGCCATGGGGTATTGAGCAAATGCCGAAGAAGCTCAAAGACCCCGGAGTTTTACCCTCCATACAAATTAAAATGGTGCTCTTGAGCTTTGTGTGATTTAGGGCAGTTAATCTAATGCCCCTATCCTTATTCAACACTGCTGGGAAACCGAGGCCGGCTGCTGTTGATGCTGCAAACTGGCCGACAAGTCGCGAGTGACACCTCGAGGAATAATAGAGGACCTTCTCATCAAAGTAGGTAAGTTTATTATACCGCTGATTTTATTGTCTTAGATTTTCAGGTTGATGACCAAAAATTTTGATCTTGGACGGCTATTTGGCCAACGTGGAGGACAGGGATTGACTTGAAAGCAGGACCCCGAAAATGAGAGTCGAGGATGAAGAAGAACTCTTCCGTCTACCAAGAATGAACCCATCCTCACACTGCTATAATCTTTGCTGTGTTAATGTGTTGTGTCGAGGATGAGTGGGGTGGAGGATTCCACAGCACGGCTAAAGGTACGACAAGTGTTCAAATAATTAGTCCGATAGAGGGCTTCAAATTGAGAAGAAATTGGAGAAAGAGAGAATAGAGTGGAGGCTATTTCCTCTAAAAACAGCAAAAGAAAGGAGATGGCTCTCGAAAGAGAACCCGTGTAGGAGGATGTCCCGAAAAGGGCAGTCCACATCGTCACTTATAAAATAAGGCGCTGCTTGGGAGGTAACCCAAGGGTACCGTTAGTACAATTTATTAATTTTGATTTTTGCGTTGATTTTTTTATTTTCATTTTGTGTTTGTGTTTTTGGTGGAAAGTTAGGCACGATGTAGTGAAGTCTGGCATTCCTCGGAGGAGGTTAGTAAGCATGAAGAGAAGAAGGTGGGGTCAAACACCCACTTGTGCAAGTTGAGAAAAAACATGCTATTAGCTAGGCCTAAAGGCCTCAGGGAGTATTTCTCACCTTCTTTAAATGCTAATTGGATAATATGACATACAATATTCGAGTGTGGGTGAGGAAAATTTCAAGGGAAATTTAAAAAAATTGAAGCTTAACAGTTGTTGGTGAATGTAATGTTTGTGTGAAAATATGAGAAATTTTGAAATTTTTTTAAAATTTTTTAGAGTCAAGCATGAATTATCACCCGTTGGTTTTTCTTATCGATTCTTTCCGACAAAATCTTTGGAACCGAAGAATAAAAAATTTTCTTTGTTTGTATATAGTGTTTAGTCATAGATAGGGACTGTTTGATGATGGATGGATGACGACCGCCTTGAGGAAAATTAGTCGATAAGTGTCGGGTTTTTGAAACCATAGCTAGTTGATGCTTGATGTTCTTGTTATAGCTCTCATATATTTTAAGATTCAAGTATGTTCGTGTTGAAGCATAAGTGTATAACTTTGTTTGAGACACTTAGGCCTTGAATTTGACTCGATATGATTGAAGCTTACTTTTGAATTTTTTGTGATTAGCTGAGGAAGAGTCCGCTGAATGTGTCTTGAATTTGAGTGATGTGCCATGAGTGTAAGGTTTTTGAGTATTCTTGTACATGGGATTGTCTTGAACTTGCCCGTGTGTTTATGAAACGAAATGAAGGATGTGAATTGTAGAGATGATTTAGGCATTTTTGAATGAACTAAATTTTTATCCCTCATTTTACCTACCTTGAGAAATGAATCCTAGTTAGCCCCATTGAGCCTTGAGCCTATTCTTTTGATAGCTACAACATAAGCTTAATAATGTTGTTTCTTCATTAGTCTTGAATTTTATCCAAAGCTCCTAAGTGCTCAAAGAAGAAAAAAATCTGAAAGAGTAAAGGAGTGAGAAGAATGTGAAAAGAAAGGAAAAAGTGAAAGTGTAAAAGTTGAGGAAGGCAAAGGTGCACTTGTGTGAAAATTGTTGATTATTATAAGGAGTAAAAAACAAATTAATGAAAAGTTATTTATAAAACTCCTTACTAATAAGCTAAAAGTGCCTAAAAGAAATGGGGGAACAAAAGAGGAAAAAGAAAGCCGAAAAGGAGAAAAGGTGAACTAAGGGAAGGGAAGTTCGTACTGAGGGCGTGATGTATTAAAAGCGCTTAGGAAACATAGTCACTATTACTGGCCATAATAGTACCTACCTGACCGAGTTACATTACAACCTAAAAAGTCCTACTTGATCTTACATTTATACATCCTCAAATTAGTGGAGTAAAACACTAAGGGCAAGATTAAGGGTCATTTACATGATGCATGTAGAATTCTTGTGAGAGTGAGTGTAATTTATTCATGTACCCACACATGTGATGTAAAAAATTGTTTTGCGTGTGAAATTGGTAACTCTCTTTCCGTGAGGGCACATGTTGAATGAAGGATATAATTCATGTGAGATTTCGTAATCGCTGATAGCCGAATTTAAATTATCTGCTAAATTAGTTATGTGTGAGTCTCCATATGCATGAGATGTAAAAGGCTGTTCGAGGATCTAGCAAGGCTTAAGTGTGGGGTTGTGATCTGGAAAAATAGCATGCCCGGGGAAAGCGATGCTTTATAACTTAGTTTAGTCTTGTTTAGCTATGTAATCAGATACATTTTCATGTGATTTTATATAAATGTGAATATATGTGCTATCAAAATGATTATCCTTGTTTTGTAGGTTTTCAATGATTTTGAGGAACAAATTTATAAGTTGGTGAAGGAAAGGAATGGAGTTGGAAGCAACGGGCGAAAAGTCGGCAAGGAGTAGGCCATGGCAAGGCCGGCCGCACTGTGCAGCGTGCCACAAGCAGCGCGTGTGCCGCGCCCACCGCTCGCCCACGCCTATGCCAGGAAAGGAGCAGATGCGGCAGGAAGGCAGTGCACCAGCACCAGCAACATGCCACGCCAGGCCGCCTCCGTGCCGAGGAGTGTCAACGCGTGCCCAAGCAACTCAGCGGACACGCTGCCAACGCGGCATGAAGGATGTCAGCCTAGGGCCGATTTTGGGGATTGCAGAGCCTCCACTTTACCTCCGTGTCACTGAGGCAAGCAGTGCTCCGCGATACTGTCCATGACACGGGAGCAGTTCCATGACAGGATAAATTATGCACGTTTTACATTTACTTTCATAAATAGTCCCTTAGCTCCTAATTCCACTTGGTCACGATTTTATTCTCGAAAACTACCTAGGAGTGAAGGGAGAAGTGGGAGAACTCATCTAGGGTTTGGCAAATTCCCTTATCATCTACCAAATTCTTGTAAGTATGTAGTTTAGTAGTAGTTTAGTTGTAGTTTATGAACATGAATGGTTAGAAACCTTCCTCTAGGGTTGAAGCCATGAATTATGATTGTGATTTTATGAAATTGTTTTGGAATTAAGTTATTGATTGTTGTTTTTGTCTTGAATTCTGGATTGTTGGTTGTTTTTATGATTGATCACCATGAAAACATATATGTTAGCTTGGGTAATAGCTTGACAAAGCATTACCTAGGTCAGGACATGAGAATGTGAGGAGGAGCATGTTTGTATCTCGCGATATAATCTTGTTTCAGATAGAAATATACCTAACACCTTGCTTGGTTGACAAACGGGGGTTATTAAAGACCAACTTGGGATTATCACATCAACACTTGAAGTAGTTGTGGGAGGCTAAGTTGAGTTAATGGTTAGACGACGAAAGTCCCTAATCGCTTCCCGTAAACTACAACATAATTGATTACCCGCGAACTAGAAATTAGCATCCTCACTCACAATGATGCAAGGAAGTGATTGTCGGTTTAGAGGCTCAAAACGCGAACATGCAATTCCAGTTATGTGAAATAACAATTGATAATTCCATTCTTAATCCATTGCAAATCGTTAGCACATGATTATCTCAAGCGAATTTATGTTCTAGAGAAATTTCTGTATCATTTCTGCTGACCAAAACTAGACTTAATTAATCTCCATTGAAATGTTCATAACTAACATTTTAGGTATTTAAGATCACACTAGAAATGGATAGTTAGAGGAATGGGTCCAGTCCTTGTGGGTTCGACATTCCGGTTCTTAAAAAGAGCCACTATATTACTTGCACGACCCGTACACTTGCGGACGCGCTTAATGCGGGAGCGAACACCTAACATAAGCTCAGATCGAGACATGGGACAAGGAACCCCGAGAGGTTGAACATAACATCTAACTAAATCATAATAAAATGGAAGATCAACATAATCAATATAGTGGAAGTCTGATAGTCTCATGACATCGGAATACATAACTCAAAATCAAAGCTAATTACATGTTATGTCTGAAAAGCCTCTACTACTGACGAGTTGATGGGAATGACCCCAACTAACTCACTAAAGTCTGAAACTGAAAGTAATAGATACAACTGAAAAGAAGGGCCCTCGAAAGATGAGGACTCACCAACTCTGGCTAATAATGGCTAATGATACAGGTCTGGCTAATGACAGGACTGAGCCTAAATGTCCGAGCTTGTATCATGAAATGATACAACATAGAGTATATGGTCAGTACGTGGAATGTACTGAGTATGTAAGGTAAGTAAAATCTCTAAGTAAAAAAAAATCATAAATCATGCATATCATAAAACATAATCAAGATAAGATTCTGAGAGTAGGGCTTGCATGCTATTTTCTGAAATTATGATATGAACACAATTAAATATCATAACTGAAGCGAATAACCCAAAGCTAAAAAACCAATAATCATAAGTAAAACTGAACATTGGGTCAAACCTGCTGAAAATATAATATCATCACTGATGAACATGCATAACTGAAATCATGAGGATCAATGGGAGACTCGTCATATAACTGACATCACCACGATAGAGCTTACGTGGTCCCGACTATCACACTCAAGTGGGCAGAGCTGTCCAATATTTTACCAGGGCTAAGGACGGTACCATGATATCGATATCAAGATGAAGGCCCCTTGGGGGCAGGGGAAGCTCACATGGGAGGTCCCAAAATCATCTGAACATACCTATGTCGGCACGTAGTTCTGAGGCATAGGGTTGACTGACCCTTAGCCTACTCGATGCTAGACACTACTCCCAAAAACATGTATATACTCTCCATCATTTTTCAACGAAGTTGAACCATTGTCTAGTGACGAAGCTGACTCATAACATACATACATAAATCTAAAATCATAACATGAGGAGGCTTGGATCAAACCATACCACAAGCTGAAAATAGTGGGAGTCTAGACTCTACTATCCATGTGGTAAGATGATACATGAAGTTTATATAAATTCATGAAACATACTTGATCATATGGGCTTGCACAATGCTTAACATGCTTGACATAGACTTGATCATTTGAAAACATGAACATAGACATGGATAATTCGAAATCATACTTTCTTCATAAACATCTCATCATGTTTGAATACATATTTCATAGATTTCAACTTTCATGAACTTTCATGGATGGGAATCATAATTTATAAAATTTTAAAACATAATTTACAATTTAAAACATCGTAAAATATGTCCATTAATCATAATTCAATGTTAGAAACATGCTTAGATCATACCCATGATTGAAACTTAGAGAATCACATGTTGGGTAAATATCTCAGAGATCATCAACTAGAATTTTCATGAATTAAGAGGGGATTGGGCATGGGTGTGGACAATTACACCCATTCATAACCCTACATACCTGAAGAGATCTTATTTCACAACTTTCTTGATCACCCAAAGAGAATTTGGGGAGGAACTTGAGAGATTTAGGCTTGATCACCCTTAGGAACTTCTACACTTGCATGCATGGAAGTGAATAAGCCTAGAATGAACTTACCCCTCTTAAAACACTATATTCTTAGCTTATAACGATGTTTTTTAGGCCTTAGAAACTTAGGAATTACGGAAAACCCCTTAATAAATTCACAGGGAAAAACACACTATCAATCCCCACAAGACACTAGACGACCCGTCGTCCCTGACCACGACTCGTGGTCTGCACTCGTCACCAACACTGAAAAGTTTACCCCTGTTGGTCACCATGAGGGAAACCACGACTCGTGGTGTACGTAATGACTTGTGGTGATTGGTCATAGGGAACACTGCCAATCGTCTCAACATTCACTTCAACTCCTGACCAAGACCATCCCAACGACTCGTGGTCAACCCCCATACCACCATCCGTATCCATCTTCTCCTCCACTCCACGAGTCACTTAACGACTCATGGAACACCCAATGGGTCACTAGACGACTCATCCTGTGACCTGGTGCAAAAAATCCTATTTTCTCCGTTTCAACTCCCGAATCTGATCTTAGAATTTTTGGGGTATTACAGTAAACTCGCAATATAATAAGCTAGCAATTGGATAAACTTGCAATAGGAAAAGCTTGCAAGTAGTTTCTTTTCATCTATAAATAGGAAGTCAATTTAATTTATTTATACATCAATTTAAAGTTGAACAATATATCAGTCTCTTTATATTTACTTTTTCTCCAGTGTATTTATTTCATACTTCTTTTATAATATGTTATTATCCTGAGTCTCTACCGTCTCAAGAAGTTATTTTGAAGACTAAGGTATTATTTTTCTTCTCTCTATCTATGGCTAATCTTACAAAACTTGAGTTTGTTGCTCTCGATATTTCAGGTAAGAATTATCTCTCATGGGTGTTGGATATTGAAATTTATTTTGATGCAATGGGTCTTGGAGACACCATTAGGGATAAAAATAAAGTATCCATCCAAAATTGTGCTAATGCGGTGATATTCTTGTGTCATCATCTTGATGAAATTTTGAAAATTTAATATCTCACTGTTAAGGACCCACTCATTTTGTGGAATAACTTAAAAGAAAGATATGACCACCTGAACATGCCATCCTTCCAAAAGCACGATATGATTGGACTGATCTAAGGCTATAAGACTTTAAATCTATTTTTGAATACCATTCTTCTATGTTCATAATTACTTCTCAATTGAAACTATGTGAAGATACAATTAGTGATTATGATATGCTGGAAAAGATATTCTTCACTTTTTATGTCTCAAATATGCTCCTGCAGCACCAGTATCGAGAGAAGAATTTCAAGAAGTATTCTGAATCGATTTTTCATCTTCTCATGGCTGCCCAAAATAATGATTTGCTAATGAAAAATCATTAAAATCGACCTATTGGCTCTACACCATTTCCTGAAGTGAATGAGGTGTACATCCACCTCTCCAGACGTGGAAAAGATCGTGGCCTCAGTCATGGTCGTGGTCATAGTAGTGATCGTGATAATGATCACAATCAAGAAATAAATTCTTTTCTTGGTGTTAATCACTCATCAAAGAAAAATCACCTCCAAAAAGAAAAAAAGGGGAATGAGAAGCGTGAAGCAAGTGGCTCAAAAAACAGATGTTACTAATGTGGTGGAAGAGGACACTAGTCGCATATCCGTCGTACTCCAAAATACTTGATTGAACTTTATCAAGCATTGCAAAAAAAAAAAGAAAGAGAAAAATTTTGAAGCTAATTTTATTTCTGAAAATTATGTTGACATTACATACTTGAACGTTGTAGATTTTTTCGAGCACTGTGAAGGAAAGATATATCACTTTATTGGTAATGATTCTGTAGTTAAAAAAAATTGAATAGTTAAATTTTAATTTTTGCAAATTCATAATAATGAATAAAGATCATGTAAAAGTAACTATTTACATGAGTACTAATCTTAAAATTAGTATTAATTAGTCTAGTAATATTATTGAAGTTTGTCATTAATAAAATCTCGAGCTAACAATAATAATTGTCATATGCTTGTGCTACTAAAATTCATCTGTTATTTATTTAATTTGTTAAAATTTCAAACTGGTAACACAAATTTGTCAGATTAAGATGACGAGGACAAACATATAAAATTGTGAAGTCTTTGTATGGACCCGCAATGAATACTGATTTTCTTTTTGCAGTTTATGGTGTAAATATTGTGGACATGTGTCTGTTAGGCACGTGCTATCCCCTCCTGAAGAGATTGATGAATTTGCAATGAGGAGAGCTTGGTTTGGTACTTGAGTAGAATGTCTTTGTTGGTTTAACAAAATAGTGCTCCTCCTCTGCCTTTGGGTAGCGCATAAGTCCAATCCAAAAATGCCAGACGATAAACTTAATATTATGTAATAAGTTTATATCAAATACTCCATGCTACTTTATGTTTGAATATATTAAATTAAAGGCCTTAAATTGATTTAGTGTATAAAGGCACTACACTTTCGTTATTTATAATCATAAAACTAACATAAATTTGTTTAGTTTTTACTTTATATAAATACTTAATATATATTTATTTTATTTTGTGAATGTCATTCCATTTGAAGATTAAGACATGAATAACTCTCAAAGCAAATTTGAATTAATATTCAATTATGAAAGGATTTATTTAATTGATTATGCTACAATGCATACGATATTCAAAGACAAGAAATATTTTTCTCATTTAATTATGGGCAAGATAAATGTTACTACAATTTATGGTAGTACTAATTTGTTTGAAGGCTCCGGAAAAGAAATTATAATTTTTTCTAAAAAAATCAAACTCATTATAAACAATGTCATATTCTCTCCAAAATTTGAAAAAAAAACTTATTAAGTTTTAAAAATATCCATCAAAATAGATATCATATTGAGACAGTAGATTAGATGAATCTTGAATATCTTGGTATTACCAAGAATGTCTCTGACCAAAAATATGTCATAGAAAAGTTATTTGTTTTATCTTCTGGTTTATATTGGACAAAGATTAGTGCAATTGAGATACACTCGATTATAAACTAGAATTTTACTGAGTCCAGTACTATCATACTTTAGCATGATCGATTTGGACATCGTGAATCTATAATGACGAGAAGAATTATAGAAAATTCAAAAGGATATCCGTTGATGAACTTGAAAATTCTCTCAAATAATGAATTTTCTTATACTGCTTATTATCAAGGCAAATTAATTGTTAGACCAACACCAATAAAGGTTGAGATTCATTCCCTTGTGTTTTTGGACATATACATGAAGATATATTTGGACCTATTCACCCACTTAATGGGTCATTTAGATATTTTATGGTCCTAATAGTTGTTTCTTCTAGATGGTCTCATGTGTGTCTATGTCATCTCGCAACCTAGTGTTCACAAAATTATTGGCACAAATAATATGATTACGGGCGCAGTTTCATGATAATCAGATTAAGTCTTTTTGCCTTGACAATGCTACAGAGTTTTCATTCTAAATATTTAATGATTTTTACTTATCAATTGGGATAAAAGTTGAACATCCTATAGCTCATGTTAACACTCAAAGTTCTTGTAGAGTCATTAATTAAACGTCTGTAGCTGATAGCAAGACTATTACGTATAAAAATAAGGTAGTTCACTTCTGTTTGGGGTCATGTGATTCTGCATACAACAATACTTGTTCATCTTAGACCAAAAAATTATCACAAATATTCACTAATGCAATTAGTTTTTGGGTCAAGAATCGAATGTATCCTATCTAAGAATATTTGGACGTACTTGTAGCACCACCACATCGCACCAAGATGGGCCCCCAAATAAGGTTAGGAATATATATTGAATTTGAATTGCCCTCCATTATTTGCCACCTTGAACCATTAATTAGAGAATTATTCACTACTCGATTTACAGATTGTCGATTTGATGAGACATCTTTTTCAAAATTAGGGGCAGAAAATAGTGAAATCGAAAGAAAAATTTTGTGAAATGATCTATCATTGTCTCATCTTGATCCAAGTGCTTATATTTTTTAGAAAAGATCCAAAAGATTATTCACCTGTAAGAAAATAGCAAATCAAATGTCAGACATATTTACATATTTGAAAAGGACTACTAAATCACATATCCCTATAGAGAATGTTCCGATTCGAATTGATGTCCCTGTAGGACTATGTCACGCCCCGATTCTACATCCTAGATATCGATCGGCACTCAAATCACGTAGTGATCTAAGCAAATTCTTGGCCTAGATTACTATTAGCTGAGAATACACTAAAGTATAGCAGAAGTAATAACTGTATGGGCTCAATAAAATAAATTAAGATTTATTAACTGAAACTAAAATTAACATTATAAAGCAACATTATTGACTCATCTCTAACTCTATCTATGAATCCTCTATAGCTAAAGAATAGGTGTCCGGATATAGCTCCCACGGCTCCAAAAGCTCTATAAAATAAAATACTCAATAAGACCGGGACTCTCTGAAAGTAGGAGGGCTCACCAATAGCTGAATGATAGTAACGCCCTAGCATTGCATCTGCTACTTATCCTGTTTACCTAATCTGCATTAGAATAAGATGCATTTCCAAATGGAGTAAGTGTGTTGAATGTACGGTATGTAATAAGGATGAATAAAATAATAATTAAGCAAGAGTATATGAACTTGAAAGAATGAACTGATAGAAATAGAATGACTGAGACTAAAGCTCTGAATGATTCGTAAAACTCAATATGGTCAATGTGTGAAATAGTTATGCAATAACATTGTGCATCAAAATAACCTTTGAAAATACATAATAAAATGCATAACTTTAACTTGGGGAGTTTCTCATAACTGACACCATCATGAATAAGCACATGATGTCCAACTACCTCGATCAAGTTGGCAAAGACGCCCAAAGCCTTGCCAGGGCAGAGAAGATCATAATCTTGGATTCATAACATCTAGTTCTTACTAGGAACTTATCTTGAGGAGTCACTCGAACCAATGACATAATTCTATCCTATGCTGGCTACGTAGTTCTGGGGCTTTAGAGTTATCTGAACTCTTCACCCAACTCGATGCTAAATAATCCTCCCAAAACATATGCTCATATACTTAAACCTATCTGAGGCATCTTAAAAACATCATTATAAGCACTTTATCTATAAATATAATGAATGTTTAAAAATCTATTTAGAGCCTTTCACTCAAAACATCATTTAAAACTTGGGAGACCTTATGCTCCAAAATATCTTTTTGAAAACTTGTGAGCTCTATGCTCAAAATCATCTCATGATTTTCAAAAAAAAGACTTCTCTTTAGCTTTGAAAATCATGTGCAAAATCATACTTTCTTTCTCAGTATCTCTTTATTCTTTATCAATATCTCTTTATGCATACTCTCTTTAAAATATTCTCAACTTTGTGAAAACAATGCACTTATCTTAAATAACAATGCTTTCAAAACAATTCCCTTCAAAATCATAACTTTGTGCAATTGGGTTCATGGGATAAGAGACATGAACCATCAATAATTGAAAACTCAAGAATCAAGAGATATCAAAATTTAAACAATAATAGAATAATGATCATCATCAAAGGGATATAATTCAGTAGGAATATCTCAACAATGAATAATTCAATAGCTAGAGAAGAAGACAATTCAAAAATTTTGGTAAAAATCCTACATTTAATCTCAATGAACTCTTGTATAGATGTAGGGTATAATGATGATTAGAAATTCTCACTTTAGTTAGCCTTACATATCTAGAAAATCAAATTCAAACTCATGCTTGAAGAACCCTAGGTTGGAGAAGAAGACTTCCTAGCTTGCATGATGAACTGGAGAGCCAATGATTTTGAATCTTACCTTTTAATGAACGGGAATAAGAGTTCAGACTAATTAAACCTTAAATATACTCTTTATAATTTCAAATCATTCTAGATTAGCTGATTAAAATATGAAAAGTTACTAAACTAACCTTGAAATCTCGTCGAGAAGACAAAACACCAGATAATTTTTTACATACGCATTTTTTGAAATCTTCTTATTTAAAGCACCCAGCCACCCTTGGAGACCGCTGGACGACACGGCATTTTCGTTCAAATATATATAGGCCGGCCGTACTTGTGATGGTTCCCAAGGATCCAATATGACCACTTAGGTCTACGTTGCCA
>JACEIK010003645.1:120341-130598 GCA_018107945.1 Datura stramonium | reverse complement strand
ACAATTTACATGAGAATGTACACACATTATTAGACAAACAAGACAAAAGCTATACATTTGAGTATCGATTTGGCATATAAATATGCCCCTTATCACCTACGAGGCCTAATAGTATGATTACCCCTTCTTCTTCTCAGATCGTGCTATAGTGCCGAGTTGTATAGGGTTGAGTCCCTAAGCCTTCATTGTTATGTTTGTCTAGGATAATGTTTGATATGAGGCAGACTACAGGCAGCCACAAGTTAGATATAGTAGCAGGAGAGGGTACCAGTGAGGTTCCACAGTCGGGGGACAGCCCAACCTGAGGGCAAAGGAGAGACCTTCTTTTCAATTCCCCTAGAATCCTCCCGGGGCACCAGGAAGTTTACAGGGTAACATACATGCTAGCACTGCTCCCAATTTTTCCTAAACTCTCGGAGTAGAATGTTAGGAGTATAGCATATACAATGTTAGGAGTATAGAATATACAATGGCTTACTTAGTAGGTATTCGGTATTAAACAGGGACAACAGCTAATGTGGATCACCTGAAAGGTGTAAGAGGTTGTGAAATTACGAGACTCTCACCTCCAACACTTTAGAGTTTGTTGAGTTTCACACTCCATCCCTACTATAGTGCGATATGGTTAATTCCCGCCTCCTAGTATTTCTCAATATAGTAAAGAGCATGAATATGGATGCCATGTTGCTAAGAGTAAACAGTAAAGGAGGGCTAAACCCGAAGATTCCTGGGGGGTCTCAGAAAAAGTGGTTAAGACCCCTAGTATTTAAATAAGTCACCTAGAGTTTCACTACAGTAAAGATCAGGATAGCAGGTAAGATTTTTAGGAGCAGCCACGTACATGTGAGAGTCCATGAGAAATAGACTCCCAACAATAGTAACGTTGGGGGTCAGAAATAGGCTAATCCCACTGCAGTGTGTTGATAACGGTAGGGAATACCTGGGGAATAAAGCCTTCGACTCCCAACTTATTATGTTTAGGGGTAGAGAGATTATATGATGAGAACTGGCCCGAATGCAGGTCGAGATAGCATAGGTTAGTAGACTTGGCTAGTGACATCCTTGCTAGTACGGTGCATGAGGCATGAATCCCAGATTTTAGCCTATAGAAGTAAGGGCATGACATGAGCATCTAGCTCTGGTGGAGAACAGAACCACCTTTGGGCTGTACCAGACTGATGGAGTGTGGAATCACCATTGAATGTTGGGAAGTAAGCATTAGGCTAACATTTAAGGGATAGTGAGATTTTGACTTAGAATACTACAATATTACCACTAGTTGCAGAGGCGAAGGAGTGCCGGTACGGAGACCGTAGCCTGGTACAGCCTAGGGACAAGGCCCAGCAAAAGGAATCATCGGCCTTAGAGATAGTAGAGGGCGGAGTCTTGAGACCCAGAGATTGACTCTTTGTTCCAAATATAGCAGGGCTTTGTTAGTAGATGGTAGTACAGGTGCACTATGTCCGTTATTCTCTTCAACCAAATTCCATAAAATCGTATCCGGTAATAACAAAATGAAAAGACATAGTAGGGGGCACGAGATAAGAAAGGTATTGCTAAGCTATAACACGGCACTCCAAATTGCTAGCAAGNAGTAAGGGATGGACATCAGGACCTTGATGGGCTAACTCAGGAGATAGTTATGTCTGCGTGAGAGCTGGAAGTAATACGAATTTAATTAAAAATCTACCTCGTACCAGATGTAAACTTGAACCTACTTGAGTCATTATTGAAAGGTTGTGGGATCAACTCATTTATTGCCACTTAGAATTATGTTTCAGCTGAAGATTATGCCTAGTTGTATACCAGAGAGATAGTCCAGCAACATAGTGTCCCAGTGTCCATTATCTCTAACAAAGGGGCACGTTTACAGCTGGACTTTCAAAGTCGTTCTAGAGAGACACTCAAAGATAGGTACGGACATGTATACTAGACTTCAAGAAAGTTGAGATAACCATCTACCTCTTATGGAGTTGTATATGATAGCAGTCACCATTTCAACATTAAGATGATGTCGTATGAGGCTATATACATATAGATGTGCAGATCCCACACAGGATGGTATGAGATGCTCTGAGGTAAGGGAATCAGGGTTAATGGGACTAGGAAAGATGCACCAATAATAAGAGAAGATGAAACTCATGAGAAAGCACTTACTAACAATCTAGTTTGATTCCTATGTACGGTGTAGGGAGTTGGAGATTTAGGAAAAGACAGGGTATTCTTGAAAATTTTTCCAAAGAAGGGCGTTGGGAGATTTGGCAAGAAGGGCAAGCTCAGCCCTAAATTCACTAAGGTATATCGGATCCTCAAGTGGCCTATGAGTTAGAGTTGTGTTCGAAAGCTAGGATCGGTTCATTAATGATACGTCAGCACGTGAGGGACCTTTCATGGGTTATCCCAGTCGAGGATTCTCAGTTTATAGAAGAGTCGTCCCATGAGGAGACTCCAATAGTTATATTAGATCGTCAAGTTCGTAGGAGCTATCTTGAGAACCAAACATGTAGCTTATTAGCGTATTATGGGGAAACAAAAATATAGAAGAGATGAATTTAAAAGCTAAGGATGACGTGAAGTCTAGATATCTTCAGTTGTTCCAGGCTCTACGATGATAGTATGCAGACTCAGTTGATTTCCGTTAAGGCAACATAGTTTCAGATGCTATATAGTTGACTTGGTTTCTATTGTTACCAGTTGTTTACATACATATGGTATTATAGTGTTATTCAGATGCAGATAGAGTCCTGTGAGGGGCCTGTGTTGGACTTTTCTACGTTTTAGGTTTCCGAATAGTCCATGCTCCAGAGGAGAATCTGCCAAAATTTCTCGAGCAACGGTTACAAGAGCTGAGTCTCTTGAGTTTAAGATTACATTTGAGGATGAATTTTCCCAAGGGGGGGTGATATTATACCCCGTAAGTTCCTATCAGTTAATCGATGCGTTCGTATGTATGTTGAGAGTTTTAGAGTATGACACATGCGGAAAAAGGCCCGAAGAGGGGAGTGCACGAGTGCATCATCGAGCGATCAGGAGGTCGAAGTAGAGTCAAGGCACAAGCAGCAGCCCATTGTTCCTCTGCTCCGATGCGTCGTGCCCGACTCTTGGCGCTGTAGGCGGCGCACCATGCCTCCCCTGCACTGCCTCCCTATGTATAAGTTAATTGTGAAATGTTTGCTCATTAAAATATTTCCCTATTGAGAGCCCTGGTTAGGGGAGATTTCCTCTTGAGGATTTCATCATATTTGAGCCGAATTATGCCGCTAAATCACCTCCAAACATAAATTTTTCTCAAGTAGTGATTCCTAGGCCTATGAAAACATCCCTACGAAGTTATTTCTTTAAAATTCGCTCGGAGTACCAAAACCCCGCCGAGTAAAAGTTGTTGGAATCATTTCTAATCAAGTCCTAAGCGACTGCATGTGACAGGTAAGCATTTCTACCTTCTAGATTCTCGGAAAATTGTGAGTTTTTGGCCGAATTGAACGAAATTGAAATATAGTCAGTGTTCTTTGAGAGATATTGTTGCTTGCCGATACCTACTATTGAAATAGATTTATTCTCTCAGTGTAGAGACTACAATTGAGTGGAATTATCAGCTACAAATTGGAACTATTTGTATAAACAAGAATCGTCATTTGAGGTATGTTAAGGCTAACCTCTTTCGACAAGTATTCTCGTCGTATAGTTATACGACCCATACCACTGTAAGTAAGTTGAACGTATATATGTTATGATTAGCTTCTGTGAGTAGATAATAATTATATATGTTGTGGTTAAATGTTGTAAGATGAATTAAGATTGCATGGTAATATCCCTCATCGGGAAAGAGTATATTAAGTATGACTAATGCAGGGTAGCGTCGTAGAGATTTCCCTGCTTATTCGTTTACAGTTTAGAGAGGTTCTGAGATCTCGTTATCGTACAACAGCCTTAGAAGCTTATAGCTAACTGTTGGGCCTATTTGATAAAGTTGGACAGCATAGGGCGTATCTGTTACACCCCGTAAAATTCTCAACACGTAGATGGCCTATTCGCATGTTGGTTAAGAATTTTTGAATACCATACATGCTAGGAAAAGGCCCGGGGAAAGACCAGATAAGAAATCTGTCGAACCATCGCGGAAGGAGCCGGGGCAGAGCCCCTCCGCGATCCTTGATGGCAACGTCATCTGGAGAAGAACCTCTGCGTTGGCCCCATGACACGTTGGCCCCTGGCATCTATGCTGAAGTATAAAAAAAGCCTCCAACTTCGGTTTTTTAAAGATAATTTTCAAAATTTTCAAAAAGGTGAGAGAAACGGAGAGAGGGAACGTAAGGTATTTGATAATTTCCTTTGATTACGCGAGTCTCAAGCGGTCCAAACTCAAATTAACCTCGAATGCGGTATTTAGCAACAAGGAGCATTCTTACGGATTTAGTTTCGCGAAATTCGGCGGCAAATCGTCGCGCTACCGAGCTAAGAGTAAGTGGAATTTTTCCAAATTAGTGTTAATATACTCCTAGCATTAAAGTTAGTATTTCTCCCTTAAGGACTTTTGAAAATAGCAAGTTTTCGGCCGTCTTTCGATAAGCCAAAGTTTGGGCTATAAATATATCGAAAGTGATGTTTTCTTCAAGAATATTAGTGTATTTAGTTATAATTGATATACATGTGAATGCGGTTGGGAGAAATAAGTTTAGATGCTGACAGAGCTTCGCCCGTTAGTCGGATAATCCGAGCGAAGGTATGTAAGCAGTTTCTTCGGGAAGTTAGAAACCTTAGCCTAGTATAATACGGTAAACTACGTAGAATTGCCGGAGTCGAATATTGAGTTTTGTGCGATTTATTAAACTGTCTTGCGTTGTTATATCATATTGAGTCCGAAAGCTAGTAAACTAGTGCCAAATGGCGAGATCTCATTTCAAACTCGGTATAGCCCAGTATGCGTTTAGCAAGCATGTTTTATAATAATATGACATATATTCGGAATAAAAGCTAGTAAAGTAAATCATATGGAAACGGATAATATCCCGGATACGGTACGATCGAGATAGTATCTCGGCTATAGTATAGCCATACGATCGAGATAATATCTCGCTGCAGTATAGCCATACGATCGAGATAAGATCCCGGTCGAGTATAGCGGTATGAGAATCGGTATAACACAGAAAGAGTTCGAATAAGAAATCGGATTACAGATAGTATTTTCGGTTTAAACATGCTTGCTATGCTTGATTATTGATTGTTAAGACATTTGTGTTATGAGGGCACCTTTAATCCTCGCGCCCCTAGGTTGTAAGCTGTGTCGCCAACGGCGGAGTGGGTATACGTCACTCCAAGGAGTGGCATGTCGTCCCCGATGGGATGAAGATGGGATGAAGCTTTCCCATATCGAGCTGATGACATAGCGATGCAGTTTTACCTGTTGTGCGCTTGCGCCGGGGAATAAATTTCGAGATACGAGATATAAATTTATAGATAC
The DNA here is from genome assembly GCA_018107945.1 of Datura stramonium. NCBI lineage: Eukaryota > Viridiplantae > Streptophyta > Magnoliopsida > Solanales > Solanaceae > Datura > Datura stramonium. The sequence continues at coordinate 125,137 of JACEIK010003645.1, read as the reverse complement.
GGATCTAGGTACAGAGTCCTCCCGAACTCAGACCTGATTATTTATATCGAGAGGCCATAGCCCAGCGGAGACCCGAGGGCCGACAGAGTGCTCGTAGTTATTAGGCCAGTGGAGTGACTTATTTTTGGATAGTTTTGACACGGGTAGAGGTATTAGATTGTTTGTTGGTTGGCACCTTCCGGCTTAATGGGGGTCTGGTATTGGTCCTTGCTTGTCATATATAAGTATATATATGTTATGTATTAGCTAATAGACGGTAGATCTCCACGTCGACAGGTGCGCTCCTGCCCTGTTCTCAGAATTGAAAAGCACGACTCAGATTCTCGGTTCTTACCAGTTCGGATATTTCACTGCTTTATTGATTTGCTAGCTATGTTGTTTATATTCAGATGTGTTCGGTTTGCTTTGCATACTCGGTACCGGGAAATGCGACGCCCGTTTGGGAACTGCATTACTTGCCTGCAGGTATTAATAGACGAGGAGGCGATCCCTCGTGATTCCGGCCGCTCATGAAGTCGCCGGCTCTGTCATCGAGCTTGATATTTAGAGGTATGAATTCATTTTCTTTTGTTGTATAGTACGGGTAGGTGGGTCCTATCCCGACCATCTTATCGAAATATTCATATAGGCTTGCAGTTTACATATATATATATCTCCCTGTGATTAGTTTTGCCGGTCATTATTGGGGTCGTGCGTTTGTTTGGTACATTTAGTATTAATGTTTGTATTTAGTTTGTGTGGGGCCATATTGACAATAGTGGTGACCTTGCAGTCACGTAGATGTTCAGCGTTCTTTTATTAAGTTAAAGATAACTAGACAGCATGAGTAGTGTATCAGACCCGCATAGGTTCCACTTTTATGAGTATGTCTCTGGTTAGTTGATGTTGCGAGGACATGTGGCTATAGGCTTGATCGGCGGAGAGCTGTGGCTACGGCCGTTATATAGCCCTTTGTTTCAAAAATATGAGATAGAGCCAGCCGGGCACCGGATGTGCCTAGGCTATGTGCTTAGGCTCACTAGTTAGCAGTCCAGGTCCTACTAGGGCACCAGGTGCCAGTCATACCCCCCAAGGCGGGGCGTGACAGTATCCGGATGATATAACCTTTAGTTTGACATCTATAGTGACAGTAAAGTTCGCCCAAAGGCCGTTGGTGTACCTTGATACTCCAGGGTTAAAATCTTGACAGGGTTGTCATATCTTCAAGTTGATGGAACTAGGGTTGCCTAATGAACTGAGTGACAGTCATTATATGATTGGCTATTGTCATTAATTGTTAGCCTCAGCCGACTTATTGCTTGTCGTATAGGTCACTCAGGAAACCACCCTAGCTGTTAGAAATCTGGTAGACTAAGTAACGTCCTAAGCGGGAAACCTTGTTAGGGATTAGACGTAGGGCCGACGCCCCAGGATACTCTCATAGATGCCTAGGTACATGTTGCTGCAAAGGGCTAGGTCCAGATCTATCTGCCTATGAGGCTATGAGCTTTCAAGAGGGGCCATCTGATATTTGGACAGATCAAGTTAGTGTCTAAGGGACTATAACCCTAGTATCACAGCATTACTGCTAGGTAAAGAATTATAGCACGTCGCCTGTAGAAAGTTAGGGCTGATTGCTTAGGAACGTATTCGATTGGTAGAAGCCCTATAGTCGTCCCAAGCAAAGGAATCACATAGATGGCCACTTACGACCTTATTGTTCCCTTATGAACTATTGTTGTCCTAGTATGACCTTTAGAATATCAAAGGCCACTCCAGACCTCGCCCTATTCTACCTAGGCTATCAGAATTTGCAAACATTGCCAGGACCCCTCCGTCAGGTGTAGGCACCAGGGTTGTGCCTGTTGGATGCTATATAGACTGTTTCAGGGGCAAGTAGTGGTTGCATTAGGCCTAAGGGGCTAGGTATGCCTTTTCAGGGGCTAGATTGAGACTAAAAGGTAGTACTTCGGTCTGGATTGACCCCACCTAGTATAGCCTTTTGTTGACCAACTTCAGGGTTGCTAACTATGTCGTCTCCTACGGGGCTATGGATCGCTTAGAAGAGCTATATGATGTCCCTCAGAGGAGCAATGCGATGTTTTAAAGGACTATATTCAGGCCTATAAGGCCATATGTAAGTCCATCCTCATATAGACCTCTTCTTATGTCGTACTAGCATTACTGACCTTCTGTCGAGCCTTTTGTGCAAAGGGTGTAATTTCAGGAGCCCAGCAGGCTCAGTTGTAGACCCAGAGGTTAGGTAGGTTGGTTGTAGTTACCAGTAGAATTATAAGGACTTTGTTAGGGGTATTTTCTTGATTTTGAGTTTCTGGCAGGCACCAGAGATGCATATGCCCAGCTAGGTCGGGCCAGGTCCTAATATGGCATTAGGTGCCAGTGATGCCTCCCAAGGTGGGGCGTGACAAGTGGATTATGTCTTTTTATATAATGTTGCAAACAAAATCATGGAAAATAGTGAGTATATTGAACCTCAAATGCCCACGCAAGGGGACCTACATACTTGCCTGCAGGTTTAGACAAACAGGTTTTAGGACCTCCGTTAGCATCTATTCGAAGTCAGCAGATTGGTTAGCTCCTTTTGTCGGGGTCGCCAGGTAGTGGAAGGTTTCTCTTTTTGTTGTACAGTTTTGGGTAGGTGTCCTCCCGACAACTATTCCACTCTTAGAGGCTTGCAGACTATTGTTTCTTGGTTGTTGGTTGTTTTTGTCCGTGGGGGGCCTATGTATGTTGTGGTTTGAATGTTATCCGTGTAGGGCCTAGTTTAGCTAGTTAGTTAGCAGCCTTGTCGACTATAGTATGAATATGATGCCTCTTTTCCTTCTGTTATGACTAGACAGCATGGTGGTCTTGTCGGCCCGCATAGGATCCCTTTATTATTGTGTTTGTTGCGTTGGCAATTTTGTTTTATAGGTGTCTATATGGCCTTGTGTACAGCCTCAGGATATAGCAGTTTATTTTCTTGATTTTGAGTTTCTGGCAGGCACCATAGATGCATATGCCCAGCCAAGTCGGCCCAGGTCCTAGTATGGCATTAGATGCCAGTCATGCCTCCCAAGGTAGGGTGTGACAAGTGGATTATGTCTTTGTACAAAATGTTGCAAAAAAATCATGCAAAACAGCAAGGATATTGAACCTCAAACACCCACACAAAGGGACCTGCATACTTGCCTGAAGGTTTAGACAGACAGGTTTTAGGACTTTCGTTAGCATCTATTCGAAGTTAGCAGATTGGTAAGCTCCTTTTGTCAGGGTCGCTAGGTAGTGGAAGGTTGCTCTTTTTGTTGTACAGTTTTGGGTAGGTGTCCTGTCCCGACCACTATTCAACTCTTAGAGGCTTACAAACTATTATTTTTCGGTTGTTGGTTGTTTTTGTCCGTGGGGGGCCTATGTATGTTGTGGTTTGCATGCTAGCCGTGTAGGGACTAGTTTAACTAGTTAGTTAGCAGCCTTGTTGACTATAATATGAATATGATGCCTCTTTTCCTTCTGTTATGACTAGACAGCATGGTGGTCTTGTCGGCCCGCATAGGATCCCTTTATTATTGTGTTTGTTGTGTTGGCAATTTTCTTTTATAGGTGGCTATGTGGCCTTGTATACAGCCTCAGGATATAGCAGTTTATTTTCTTGATTTTGAGTTTCTGGCAGGCACCAGAGATTCACATGCCCATCCAGGTCGGCCCAGGTCTTAGTATGACATCAGGTGCCAGTCATGCCTCCCATGGTGGGGCGTGACAAGTGGATTATGTCTTTATATATAATGTTGCAACAAAAATCATGAAAAATAGTGAGGATATTGAACCTCAGTCTATTGAGGAATGTCAACAAAGAAATGATTTGCAAAATGGCAAGAAGAAATTCAATTATGATTGAATTCACTTGTTAAATGTGAAATATTTGGACCTATAGTTCAAACACCTAATGGTATTAAATCCATTGGCTATAAATAAGTCTTTGTGCACAATGGGAATGAAAAATGAAATAGAAATATATAAGGCTCGTTTTGTTGAACAAATATTTTCACAAATACCTGATGTCGATTATGAAGAGACATACTTACTAGTTATGGATGTAATAACATTATGTTTTCTTATTAATTTCACTGTTTATGAGAGATGTAAGATGCATTTGATAGATGTTGTTACAACCTATCTTTATGGATCACTTGATAATGAGATATACATGAAAATTCCATAAGGATTTAAGATGCCTGAAGCATACAGTTCAATGTCTCAAGAAATATAATTAATCAGATTGCAAAGATCATTGTATTATTTGAAGCAACGGGTATGCATGTGGTATAGCCACCTTAGTGAGTATTTATCGAAGGAAAGTTATACAAATGATTTCATTTTCGCATATGTTTTTGTTAAAAAAACAACTTCAGAGTTTTTTGTACTTGTTGTTTATGTTAACGATATAAACCTATCGGAACTCCAACAGAGCTTCAAATGGCAATTGATTATTTAAAGAAAGAATTTGAGATGAAAGATCTTGAAAAGATAAAATTATGTCTTGATTAGTAAATTGAAAATTTGGCAAATTGTATCTTTATCCATTAGTCCGCCTATACAAAAAAGGTGTAAAAATAATTTTACATGGATGAAGCACGTCTATTAAGTACTCTGATGGTTGTTCAATCATTTGATGTGAATAAGGATCCGTTCTAACCTATAGAAAAGAATGAGGAAATTTTTGGTCCTAAAGTACTATATCTTAGTGCAATTGGTACACTAATATATCTTGTTAATACTATAAGGCCTGACATAGCATTTTCAATTAATTTCTTAGCAAG
>JACEIK010003645.1:106383-120273 GCA_018107945.1 Datura stramonium | reverse complement strand
TATTCTAATAATTACAGTTTAAATCTTGTTATTTATGTTGATGTAGGATATTTATCTGACCCACACAAAGCTCAATCATAAGACAAACAACATGGTCATATGTGGGGGTACTTCCATATTGATGCGTCCAAACGCACATGTGCGTGTACGTGATCTTCAAGTAATATAGAATGGTTAAGTACAGATATCGTACTCATATGGACTTGTTAGATTGTTCATCCAATTTAAACTCTTAATCAAACTATTCCAAAATAAACAAATGATTCTTGGAGAATTGTTTATACTACTAACTAAACAAATTAAAAGGCTTAATAAAATACTTAAATGTTTGGTTGTTTCTCAGATGATATAAAAAATCAAGGGTCTTGGCAATTTCGATAATCCAGTTGAAGTATCAAATTGTTGTATTTATTCTCTTTCCTGAGTTACTAGTTGCAGGTTGATATTACTTAATTGAGCATCATTTCTGATAACTCTAATACTACTTGACTATCCCTATGCCTTTATTTCTATGGTCATAGGAAAATAGTGAAGTGCATGTAGAATTCGTTTGTATCAACTACGCAAGGCTAATGGGTATATCCTATCCACATTAGCGAATTGTTCCACTTTTCTTATAAGATTCAAAACAAGCCATATCCTTCTTATTTCCCTCGCAATTCCCTTTTTCAAGTTCAATAAACAAGTCGTGGATAGTGCTTAATTATTTCTCCCAAATAATCAATCAATTCAGATCAAGAAGAAATAAATAACTCAATATCGAAAAGGTTTAATAAATGAAAACGATAATCAACATTCGGCCTTCATGTTTTTTCCAAAACCCTGGAACTATAGTGTTTATCTACTAATAATCCCCAAAATATTAAGAAAATTCAGGAGCTTACAAGAGAAAGATGATAAAAAGTTAGGAGAAGAAGTAACCCAAAGGAGAAACTCATTGTGCCCTTGCTCTCCTCTCCAAGTTCGTCCAATCCCAGTGATCCATCAATCCTAAAACATCTTAGGGTTTATATATATAATAAATGANCCCTTATCCATACTTAAATTCATCTTTTAAACATAAGAAAACACAACCTCGGACGAGCCTAGCATGCAGCGCCTCCTGTTGCGCCAACCTGTTGGCTTTTAATTTTATTGAAGTTATTTCTTTGGTGGGTTGCGCCAGCTATTTCACCAGGCTGTTGACACACTACGCCAGGGTGTTAGAAAATTTTCTAGATGAAATTATACCTATCCACGTTGTGCCACCTATCTCACCACCCTAATAGAAAATTTCTTCTGACATTTTGGGTGTGGTGCACTGCGCCACCCATTGCACTAACCTAGTTTTGTCTGATAATCCACCAGATTTCTCCAAAACTATGAACCTTCCTTTATAGCTCTTTCTGAGTCAATTTCCACCACATTAACATGTTAAGCACCTAAAAAATCACAACAAAGGAATACAAGCATAATCCATAGAAATGATACTCAAAGAGATGACAAAAGTACTAAAATGCAAGGAAAATAGAGGTTGAAAATATATACTTTTGGCCTCTCATCGACACCCCACACTTAGATCCTTTCTCGTCCTCGAGTAAGCAACTTAATATTCATACCTTATCCCTATATGGTCTTACACTAACTGAACAATTCTACTAAGGCTACGACTAGTATGACCACATATACATTGCAAGTTTCTAACACGTGTCTCAACGTTCCAAATAAGCTCAAGAACAACCTTTTAAGATGACCTAGCCTTAAGAACTGACTCCAACTCTGTGAACATTGGCTAATAAACATATGTCACCTAATCAAGAGATCAAACATTTAACCTATACTTTATTAAGCATGTGCCCTCACAACAAGAGAGTTGCCTACTTTTGTCTCACAATAATATGAAAGAATCACATGTATGGGCATATAAATAAATAAATTCAAGCTCACTCTCACAAAGAACTTCTCATGCCACATATGATGAACCATAGGTTTGCCTTTAGTGTAAATACTCCACTAATGTAAGAATATCAAAGCTAGAATCAAGTAGGAGTTAAATGGTTGTAATATTGGTTATGGTATGGGTAGAGATTATTTAGCCAGAATAGTGACTAACCTCCCTAAGCACTTTAAAACTTCACAACTTTTTCAGTTTTAGTACACTCTTTGATCTACTTGCTTTACTCCTTATGCCTTTACTTGATTGAAATTTTTTCAACTTTGGTGATTAGTAGGGAGTTCTTAACAATATTTATTCATTTTCGCTTATTCATTCTCTTTTCTCATCTCCCAGCTAACATCACCTTCATTGGTTTACATGTTTCACCTTTAATCTTTTCTTCTAACTTCCACATTTTAGCTGTAACACCCCAAAAAGTCTCTTAGATTAGACCAAGATATTCAAAAAAAAAGTAGAAAGAAAATGGCACCAGGGCCATACAACAAGTCACAAGACGACTCATCCCTCCAACCAACGAGTCTTTGGTTATGGACGTTGGATCAATTCCAGTGAACTGCCAAAATTTGGCCTAGAACCCACGAGGGAATTATACAGAACTTTTGTTTAATTGTATGGGTTATTGTTTGTGGTTGTGGAATTAGATTAAGAAAGTTCTGAAGGAAGGATGAGAAACAATGGACAGACCAATGGTCCGTTGTATCTGACAACGACTCATTATTTGGGTCATTGGTTTTGCTAGTGGTTTTTAAATCTCGACAGTCTAGGGGCATTTTAATAATCACCTATTCTTTTAACTCCTAAATAACATCATTTTAGGCTTCTTAAGGGTCATATTATAAGGGTTTAACTTAGCTAAATTATTCATTCCCTTCAAAGAGCGATAGTTGGAATTTCCTCTCAAGATCAAGGCTAGGGCTTTTCAACAAATCTCTTCAAATCTTTCTTGGGTTTTCAAGACAAGTTTAGGAGTCAGTTACCCAGGTGTGTAGGGTTATGAATGGGGGAACTCTTCCACCCTCATTCCCAATTTCATTTCAATTCTATGATTTCATATCTTGAAGCATGTCATGTTAAAATTCTAGGGTTTAACCCAATTCAATGCAATCTTCCATGCTATCTCTATGAGTTCAATTCTCTCATATTTTAATTGATGATTTATGTCTATTAGGGAAAATCTGACTCTCAATTTACTTACTAATTCATGATTTCAAATTTATAAATATTATACCCTAATATGCATGATTTATGAATTTCAAGCTTATGAGCCCATGATTTCAAGTATGATGAATTATCAAATTATGCATGACTATTTATTAATTCTTAAGCTTATAAATTTTATGATTTCAAGTTATGAAGATTTATTCAATTATGTATGATTTTCATGAAATTCAAGTTCAAGTATCATGGCCAACTTTATGGCATCATTTTCATGGTTATTTCACGCATATCAAGTATAATTATAATCTCATATTTGGCTAGCCCATGGAAGTTCAAGTATTGTTTTAACATTGATGATTATGAGCCATGTGCATGTTTTTGGAGTAGTGTCTAGCACTGAGTAGGTTACGAGTTCATACAAACCTCGAGTCTCAAACTACGTGCCATCGAAGGTATATATTCATTATCAAACCCTATAGGGATTCACAAGTGACATCAAACCTTACTCGTTCCTTGGCTTGGCAAGCTTGGAACGGCTCTACCAACTTGAGCGAGATAGTTGGGCATCATGTAAGCTCTCTCATGATGGTATCGATTATGATGAGTCTCCCACTGTTCCTCGTGTTTTCAATTACTTATATTCCTGTCTTATGAAATTATGTTTTATAGCATATTCGACCCATTGACCAGTTTATGAGTTCTCACTTATGATTTCAAGTATGGTATATTACATGTCTTCTATTTCTAACCCTTGGGTCATTATGTTCAGTTTATGATGAATATCTCATGATTATTATTAATTTAGGAATATGATTTTTAGAAAGTTGTCCTTACTGTCATGTTTTATTTTATTTAATATTTATGATTTTAAACTATCATTTTACTAGAATTTTTTACTTCTCTACATACTTAGTACATTCAAAGTACTGACCATATACTCTACGCTATATTGTCTTATGATATAGGTTCGGGTGATCCGTCTCAGTCTCATCGTTAGCTTGCTCCCACTCAGTCCAGCTCTATCTCAGGTTTGGTGAGTCCTCATGATTCGAGGACATCAGTTTTGATTATGTCTCTTTTTCTTATGTTTGTTAGTTTCATACTTAGCGAGCTAGTTAGGGGTGTTGTCCCATAACCTTATAAGATGTTTAGAGGCTTTTCAGATAGTCATGTATAGATGGTTCTACAATGTAGGCGCATGTTTACGTTCATGTTGATATGCTATGCAGACTTTCGTATATATTATGTTCATGTTTTATTTCCATTTAGTAATGCTCTTCTTCATGCTATGTATGTGTCATGGGTTAGCTTTAAGTCATTCTTGGTTCTAGGTCCCGTGTCTCGATTCGGGGTCCTAGCTTGGATCGTGACAAACTTGGTATCAGAGCCAAGGTAGGTGTGTCCTAGGGTGTATGAAAGCCGCATTAAGTACAGACTTTACCATGGGTGTGAAGTGCTCCACACTTATGGAAAAGAGGCAACAAGACATTTCAGGAAATTTTGCTTCTTTTATGATCTATGTCATGCAAGGAGCTCTCCTATTCCTCCAATTCGTGCTATACGTGTTTACAGAAATATGCCTCCTCACCGAGTCAATATAAGAAGAAATTACAATGGAAATGGCCATGGAAATGGAAATGGAGATGGGCATCATCCAGCCCCACTAGATTCAGTTGATCCCTTATCGGAGCAGGTTACTCAACTCGAGTTCAGGGATGCATTTCAATTGTTAGCACAGGTCATGACCGCACCAAGTCAACCAACATGCAGTGGATTATGTGAACCAAAATGGAAATGTGGCGGCAGTTAGGGTGTGAGACTTCATCAGGATGAACCCACTTATGTTTCATGGGTCAAAGGTTAATGAGGATCCATAGGACTTTATCAAGGAGATCCAGAAGATCACCTAGGTTATGGGTGTTTTGGTAGAGGATAGTGCAAACTTTGCCTCCTATCAGCTCAAGGGGATTTCTCATATTTGGTTCCGGTAGTGAAAGGAGAGCAGGGGAGTTGGTGCAGTTCACATTGGTTGGGATGAGTTTGTTATGGGTTTCTTGGATAGATTCTTCCCTCGAGAGTTGAGGGAAGCAAATGCAGTAGAGTTTTTCAACTTGAAGAAAAATGACATGACTGTTTAAGAGTATGCCCTGAACTTTACCCAGCTGTCCAAGTATGTTGTGGATATGGTTGTTGATCCAAGGGCTCGTATGAGCAAGTTCGTGAATGGAGTGGAAGATTCATTGGTAAAGGAGTGTAGGACCGCCAAGATGATTGATGATATAGATATCTCCCGATTAATAATATATGCACAGCAGATAGAGGCGGAGCAGATGAAGGAAAAGGAGAGAGAGGCCAAGAGGGCTAGGACATGGAGCTATAGGCAGTTCCAACAGAGCTCTAGCGGTGGACATCGCCCTTAGTCCCACCAGAGGTTGTCGGCCCCACCTCTTTCATCAACTAGTGTTCCATCCAGACCTTGAGGAGATCAGAGAGGCGGAGCGTCAAGCTGTAGGGGTCATAGGAGCATGACAGTAGAGCACACTTTCCCAGTTTGTAGGAAATGCAGTAAGAACCACCCAAGAGTGTGTTTGGTTGGACCCAATGTTTGCGTTGGGTGTGGGAAGCCCGGGCACATGTGCAGGAATTGTCCTTTGGCTAGGCAGGGTGATAGTAAAGGTCGTACCCCATCCACTACTTTAGAAGCTCCAGCAGCTCACCCATCTGAGCAACGCGCCTCTTCTAGTGCAGGTGGAAGACAGAGACAAAATAGGTTCTACGCACTCTCATCTAGTCAAGAGTAGGAGCGCTCACCCGATGTGGTCACTGGTATGTTGCAAGTATTTCATATTGATATTTATGCATTGTTAGATCCAGGGGCTACATTATCCTTCATGAATCCTTATGTTGATATTAGTTTTGGAGTTAGTCCTGAAATCCTATCAAAACCCTTCTCAGTCTCTACTCCTGTTGGTGAGTTAATTTTAGCTCAAAGGGTATATAGAAATTTCCCTGTAACGATTCTTCAGAAAGTCACCTCAACTGACTTAGTTGATTTAGAATGACCGACTGTGATGTTATCTTTGGTATTGATTGGTTACGTGCTTGTTATGCGTCAGTCAATTATAGAACCTGTACAGTAGAGTTTCAGTTTTTGGGTGAACCAGTCCTAGAGTGGAAGGGCAGTTCAGTTGTGTCTGTAGGTCGCGTTGTTTCCTATCTCAAGTCCTGCAAGATGATCTCCAAGGATTCTATATACCATCTAGTTTGGGTTAAAGATTCTATGTCTGAAACCCCAATTCTTCAGTCAGTTCCTGTTGTATGTGAGTATCCAAAGGTGTTCCAGAATGATCTACCAGGAGTCCCTTCTAAGCGAGAGATTGACTTTGATATTGATCTTCTCCCTGATATGTAGCCCATATCCATTCCTCCTTATAGAACAGCTCCGACCGAGATAAAGGAGTTGAAAGGACAATTGAAGGATATCTTAGATAAGGGCTTCATCAAGTCTAGTAAGTCTCGTGGGGTGCTCCAGTTCTCTTTGTTCGGAAGATGGATGGTTCCTTTAGGATGTGCATTAACTATTGGTAGTTGAACAAGGTCACAATCAAGAATAAGTATCCCCTTCCCAGGATTGATGACCTGTTTGACCAACTTCAAGGTGCTAAGAGTTTTTCAAAGATGGACCTCAGATCCGGCTATCACCACCTTAGATTAGGGAGAGTGATATTTTAAAGACAGCCTTCAGGACTCAATATAGTCACTATGAGTTCGTAGTTATGTCTTTTGGGCTAAAGAATTCTCCTACGACCATTATGTATTTGATGAACAGGTTGTTCCAGTAGTATTTGGATATGTTCGTGATTGTCTTCATTGATAATATCCTCATATACGCTTAGAGAGAGGAGGAGCATGCTGCTTATTTGAGAATCATGTTGCAGACTCTCAAAGATCATCAGTTGTCTGATAAATTCAGCAAGTGTGAGTTTTGGATGAACTCAGTAGCATCTTTAGGTCATATGGTATCTAGCAAGGGTGTGCAGTTAGACTCTAAAAAGATAGAGGCGGCGAAGAATTGTCCTAGACCTGTTAGTCCTACTGATATTAGAAGCTTCTTGGGTTTAACTGGTTACTAAAGGAGGTTTATAGAAGAATTTTCATCCATTGCGGCACCGTTGACTAAGTTGACCCAGAAGAAGGTCAAATTTTAGTGGTCGAATGCTTGTGAGAAAATCTTTAGAGATTTAAGGACTCAAATCACTTCAGCCCGGGTATTGACCCTACCGGAGGGCACGGATGGTTTCGTTGTGTATTGTGATGCTTCTAGGGTTGGTCTTGGTTGTGTGCTGATGTAGCATGGTAAGGTCATCATGTATGCCTCTAGACATCTTAAGACTCATGAGAAGTATTATTCGATGCATGAACTAGAGTTGACAGTTGTGGTATTTTCCTTGAAGATTTAGAGGCACTATTTATATGGGGTGCATGTGGATGTGTTCATGGACCACAAGAGCCTTCAGTATGTGTTTACTTAGAAGGACCTAAATTTCTGGCAAAGGAGATGGCTAGAGCTTCTCAAAGACTATGACATAAGTGTCCTTTATTATCCTGGCAAGGCCAATGTAGTGGTGGATGCTATTATAAGGTTGTCCATGGAGAGTGTGCCCCATGTCGAGAGTGGGAGAAAGGAGTTGGTGAAGGATGTTCATAGGCTTTCTTCTTTAGGAGTTTACCTTACAGATTTGTTGGATGGTGGTGTTATTGTTCAGAATGGGTCAGAATCTTCATTGGTGATAGAAGTTAAAGTAAGGCAAGATAAGGATCCTATCCTAGTGAAGTTGAAGGAAGCAGTCTGGAATCATAAGGTGGAGGTTTACTCCCAAGGGGAAGATGGAGTACTCCGATATCAAGGTCGATTGTGTGCACCGACTGTGGATGATTTGAGAGAGCGGATGTTGAGCGAGGCTCATGGCTCTCGGTACTCTATCCATCCAAGTGCCACCAAGATGTACTGTGATCTACAAAAAGTCTACTGGTTGAATAGCATGAAGAAGGACACAACAGAATTGGTGGCTAAGTGTTCGAATTACCAACAGGTGAAGATTGATCATAAGAGACTTGGAGATGTGCTTTAGGACATCAGCATTCCTATTTGGAAGTGGAAAGGGATCAATATGGACTTTATTATAGGTTTTCCTCATACACGCAGATAGTATGACTCTATTGACTGATTGTGGACAGCTTGACCAAATTAGCCCATTTCCTATCAGTCAAAACAACAGACTTAGCCGAGGACTATGCTAGACTCTACATTCGAGATTTGGTTCAGTTGCATAGAGTTCCTTTGTCCATCATCTCAGATAAGGGTACTCAAATCACCTCTCTATTTTGGAGATCGTTTCAAAAGGGCCTTGGTACACAAGTAAAGCTTAGTACTGCTTTTAACCAGCAGACGGATGGTCAGGTCAAGCGGGCCATTCAGACTTTAGAGAACATGTTGAAAGTGTGTGTGATTGATTTTGAAGGTAGTTGGGATGATCATTTGCCTCTCATTGAATTTTCCTACAATAATAGTTATCACTCAAGCATTCAAATAGCTTCATTTGACACTCTTTATGGGCAGAGGTGCAGATCGCCTATCGGATGGTTTGAGGTAGGTGAGGCTATATTGGTAGGGCCAAATTTAGTTCATGAGGCTACAGAGAAGGTTTATCTTATTATAAAAGGCTGAAGACAGCTCAGAGTTGATAGAAATCTTATGCGGATATTAGGAGGAGAGAGATCGAGTTCGAGGTTGATGATTGGGTGTTTCTGAAGGTGTCTCCCATGAAGGGAGTTATGAGATTTGGTAAGAAAGGGAAGCTTAGTCCCTAATATGTTGGTCCTTATAGGATTTTGAGGTGAGTTGGCAAGGTGGAATATGAGTTGGAGCTACCAGCAGAGTTAGTTTCAGTGCATCCAATTTTCCATGTATCTCTATTGAAGAAGTGCATTTGCAACCCAGCATTAGTTGTTCTGGTAGAGAGCATAGGTGTGAAGGATAATCTTACTTATGAGGAGGTTCTAGTTGAGATCCTTGATCGTCAGGTTCGAAAGTTGAGAAATAAGAAGTTAGCTTCTGTGAAAGTTTTGCAGAGAAATCAACTTGTTGAGGGAACTCGTGGGATGCCGAAGCAGATATGATGGCCAGATACCCGCATCTTTTCCCTTCCGGCTCAGTTCCAGCATGAGGTACCAGTTTCCTCCTTAGTACTCTATTCAGCTTCATGTCATGTTCATGTCTATAAGTTTCTTTCATGTCATAGCATGTATGTATGTTTCATGAATTCAGTACAGTCATGTAAATCAGTCGGGAGTCAGTCACTTCGGCAATTTTTAGCTATGGTTGTTCAGTTTTGGGATTGCAGCTCTTTCCCTAGCCTTCCAGCTTAGTTAGGCCACATTTGAGGACGGATGTTCCCAAGGGGAAGATATTGTAATACCTCAAAAAGTCTCTTAGATCATACTAGAGACTTTCAGCAGAAAATAGCAGGAAAATGGCACCAGGTCCATACAACGAGTCATAGGACAACTCGTCCCTCCAACCAACGAGCCGTTGGTTATGGTTGTTGGATCAATTCCAGTGAACTGCCAAAAATTTGGCCCAAAACCCATGAGGGGATTCTGTGGAACCATTGTTTAATTATACGGGTCGTTGTTTATGGTCGTGAAATCAGATTTAGAAAGTTTTGGAGGAAGGATGGGAAACAACGGATAGACCAACGGTCCGTTGTATGTGACCATGACCAGTTGTTTCGGTTGTTGGTTCTGCTAGTGGTTTCTAAATGTTGATAGTCCAAGGGCATTTTGATAATTTTTTATGCTTTTAACTCCTAAATGACATCATTTTAGCTTCCTAAAGATCATATTATAGGGGTTTAACTTAACTAAATTATTCATTCCCTTCAAAGAACGTTAGTTGGAATTTTGACACGACCCGAGTTGGGACCCTAAATCGAGACATGGGACCTAGAACCATGAATGGCTCTAAGTCGACCCATGGCATAAACACAAAAAATAAAGAGCATATATCAAGTCGGAAACTGATATCTTAATCATGAATAATAGGAAGTCTGAATAACACAACAATCATAAATGGAGTCAACACTCGACAAAGATGAAAGTCTACATAATGTATGATAAGCCTCTATACTGTCTGATGAGATGATGGGACAACACCCCTAACTAGCTTGCTAATGTTTGAGACTGAAATAGCATAATTAAACACTAAATTGAATGTCCTCAGAAGATGAGGACTCACCCACAACAAGAACTAAGCTGGATTGCGGGGGAAGGATGGTCTAATGGCAAAACTGAGCCTGATCACTCGAACCTATATCACGAAATGATAAAGCATAGAGTATGCAATCAGTACTTGTAATGTACTAAGTATGTAAGGTAAGTAAAACATGTTGAGTAAATATTTAACTAAAATCATACATATAAATATAAATCATTATATCATGAGAGTAAGGACTACATGCTCAAAACTAAATCTGAGACATATATAGTCAAAGTTGATTATCATAACTGCACATAGCGACCTAAGATTTAGAATTACAAATAATATGACTTGTCATGGCTGAAATCATAAGTAAAGCTTATATACTAATCATTTGGTCAAACTTATTCTAAAACATAATATCATAAGTCATGAACATGAATAACTGAAATCATAAGAAACAATGGGAGACTCATCTTAACCGACACCATCATAATAGAGCTTACATGATGCCCCAACTATCACACTCAAGTGGGTAGAGCTGTCCAAAATCTTGTCAGGGCTAAGGACGATACCATGATATCGATATCAAGCTGAGGCCCCTAAGGGGGTAGGGGAAAGCTCTTAAGGGAAGTCCCAATGTATATGTATACCTATGTTGGCGCGTAGTTCTGAGACCGGAGTTTTACCAGAACAACTGGCTAACTTGGTGCTAGACACTACTCCCAAAAATGTGTAAAGTTCTCCCATCATTGTTGAATTATGATTCATGGAAAAGTTTCATAATGTTTTAAATTATAAATTATGTTTTCAAGTTTTATAAATTATGATGCCCATCCATTAAAGTTCATGAAAATTGAGATGTATGATGCATATTCAAGTATGATGAGATATTTATGATAAAAAGCATGTTTTCAAGTTACCCATGTCTATGATTATGTTTTCAAGTGAATCACGTATTTTCAAGCATGTTTAAGTATTGGGCAAGCCCATATGTTCAAGTATGATTTATGATATCACGAATTAGCTTACCACATGATTTTGGAGTCAAGACTCCCAATTAAATTCAACTTGTGGTATGGTTTGAGACAAGGCTCCTCGTGTATGATTTCATATTTTATATGCTTATGATTATTCAGCTTCATCACTAGATGATGGTCATCTTCGTTGAAAAACCATGGAGAGCATATGCATGTTTTTGGGAGTAGTGCCTAGCACCAAGTAGGCTAAGGGTCAGTCAACCCTATGGCTCAGAACTACGCGCCCACGCAATATGATTAGATTATTTGGGACCTCCTATGTGAGTTTTCCCCTGCTCCAAGGGGCCTTCATCTTGATATCGATATCATGGTAGCATCCTTAGCCCTGGAAAGGCTTTGGACGACTCTGCTCACTTGAGTGTGATAGTCAGGACCACGTAAGCACTATCATGGTAATGTCAATTATACGAAAAGTCTCTCATTATTTATCATGATTTCAGTTATGCATGTTTATCATTCATGGTATATATATACATGTTCTAAAGAAGGTTTGACCCAATGTTCAATTTTACTTAGGCTTATCATATTTCAGCTTTGGGTCATTCAATTTAGTTATGATGCTAAGTTATGTTCAGATCATGATTTCATAAAATAACATGCAAGTCCTACTCTCAAATTCTTATCTTGATTATGTTTTATATTATGCATGTTTTAATTATTTTAATTAATTAAGCAGTTTTACTTACCTTGCATACTCGGTATATTCCACGTACTAACCATATACTCTATGATGTATCATTTTATGATATAGACTCAGCCCCGTCACTAGCCAGTTATGGAGTTAGCATCCAATCTCTATTGATGAGTCCTCATCTGTCCAAGGCCCCTTTCTATTTAGTTATGCTTACATATTTTGAGATTTAGACTTAGAGAGTTAGTTGGGGTCTTGTTCCATCAACTCATCAGAATTAGAGGTTTTTCAGAAATAGATTGTATTCAACTTCAGACTCGTGTTGTATGTTTAGATTTTATGTTATGTTTAGACCTCTGCTATGTTTATCATGATTGATATTCCGCTCTTAATGATTGAGTTAGAAGTTTTGTTCATGCCATGGGTCGACTTGGAGTCCCTCGAAGTTCCTTGTCCCATGTCTCGATACGGGCCCACGTTCAGATTGTGACAAACTTGGTATCAGTTTAATAGATATTGAAGTGTCCTAGGGTGTCTGATAGTCGCGTTAAGTAGAGTCTTTTTCACGGGTGTGAAGCGGTCCATACTTATGATGAAGAGGCTACGAGATGTTTAAGAATTGTTCCCTTCTTTCATGATCTAAGTCGTGAGGTGAAATATCTCTCTATCCTTCTAACTCGTGCTATTCGCGATTGCTGAATCATAACTCCCTGCAGAGTTAATGGCAGAAGAAATGGAAATAGAAATGGAAATGGCCATGAGGATGGCAATGGACACGGGCACCAATAGGCCCCACCAGCCCATGAGTACCATGCACCGGAGTAGGTTGCCCACGCTAAATTCAAGGAAGCCATTCAGATGCTAGTACAGGCCTTGACCTCCCAGGTCAATCAGTAGGTGATAGCGTATGTCCCTCAGAATGGGAATGCGGTGACAGCACGAGTCAAAGATTTCCTAAGGATGAACCCTCCAGAGTTTCTTGGGTCAAAGGTGGACGAGGATCCACATGAGTTTATCGACGAGATTCTAAAGATCACCCAGGCCATGGGGGTGATTGGATAGGGCTTTTCTGATTTGGCCTCATATCAGTTCAAGGGGGTCGCGCAAATTTGCTTCAAACAGTGAAAGGATAATAGGGAAGTCGGAGCAGGCCCTATCAGTTGGGAAGAGTTTCATGCCGCTTTTCTAGATCGGTTCTTCGCTCATGAGATGAGGGAGCTGAAGGCGGCTGAGTTTGTGAATCTAAAGCAGGGAAGATAACAGTCCAGGAATATTCCTTAGAGTTCACTCGTCTATCTAAGTACGCCCTAGAGTTAGTGGTTGAGCAGAGGACTCGAGTGAGCAGGTTTGTGTTACACCCATAAAATTCCCGACACATAGATGGCCTATTCGCATGTTGGATAAGAGTTTTAGAATGTCATACATGCTAGAAAAAGGCCCGGGGGAAAGATCGGACAAGCGCCAAGTCGGCGGATCGCAAGGAAAAATGTGACTTATAAATCGCATTCTAGGAATACAACTTATAAATCGCATTCCCTGAATGCGATTTATTGTGTCAATTATATATATGCCCCCACTTCGGTTTATTTCTTTAACATATCATAATTTCCAGTAAAGAGCGAGGAAACAGAGAGAGACGAAGAGGGTAAGTAAATTATCGTCCGATTACGCTGCCAAACGTAGTACAAATCTAAATTAACCTCAGGTACTGAGGTATTTAGAAGCAGGGAGCATTCCTACGGATTTTGTTTCGCGAAATAGGCCAACGAATCATCGAGCTACCGGACTAAGGTAAGTAGAATTTCTCCAAACTAGTGTCAATGTGCTCCTAGCCGTAAAGTGAATACTTCTCCCTTCTGGACTTCTG
>JACEIK010003645.1:70717-85020 GCA_018107945.1 Datura stramonium | reverse complement strand
TATAAGTCGCATTCCTGGAATGCGATTTATAAGTCACATTTTGCCTTGCGACACGCCGACTTGGCGCTTGTCCGATCTTTTCCCGGGCCTTTTTCTAGCACGTATGGCTTTCAAATATGCTTAACCAACACGCGAATAGGCCATCTAGGTGTCGTGAATCTTACGGGGTGTAACATTGGTATTTCTAAAGGTGTCTCCCATGAAGGGAGTGATGAGGTTTGGAAAGAAAGAGAAACTCAGTCCCTGTTATATTGGCCCATAATGGATTTTGAAACGGGTCAGCAAGGTAGCATATGAGTTGGAGTGTTCCATTCAGTTTTCCATGTATCACTCTTAAAGAAGTGTTTGGGAGATCTAGCTCTAGTTGTTCCAATGGAGAGTGTAGGTGTTAAGGACAGACTTAGTTATGAGGAGGTTCCGATGGAAATACTGGATTGTCAGGTTCAGAAGCTAAGGAACAAGGAAGTATCTTCAGTCAAGGTTTTATGGAGGAATCTGCATGTTGAGGGAGCTTCGTGGGAAGCCGGAGCAAATATGATGACTAGATACCCACATCTATTCCCTTTCAGCTCAGTTCCAGCTTGAGGTATCAATTTTTACCCTAAAACTCTATTAAGTTTCATGTGCCCCAGTTTCTTTCAGTCAAAGTATATATGTATGATTCATGAATTCAGTTCAGCCATGTAGTTCAGTTCGGAGCTAGTCCATGCGTCAGTTTTCAGCTTATATGATCAGTATTTGAACGTGATGATTGCATTTCTCTTCTTTTTGGTATGTTTTCCAACATTCGAGGATGAATGTTCCAAGGGGGAGATATTGTAATGGCCCGAAAACCCTAAGATCAAATCTGGGAGTTGAAATGGAGAAAATAGGATTTTATGCACCAAGTCACAGAACGAGTCGTCTGTGACCCTTCAGGATAACCACAAGTCGTTAAGTGACTCGTGGTGAGGAGTTTTGACTTGTTTGGAAATTTTCAAGTTGGGGAGACCACAGGTGTGACCACGAGCCATTAGGTCACCCATGATCAAGGGAAGTTGAAGGATGAAGGAAGGGTCGATATTGTACCTCATGACAAACAACGAGTCGTGGTCAATGCCATGATTCGTTAGGTGAGTCATGGTCAGCAATTGATTAAGGATTTAATGTTTTTAGGTAGTGAAAGTCACGACAGGAGACCACAAGTCGTGGTCATGGGTAACGACTCGTCCAGTCCCTCATTGGGACTGGCAATCAATTTTTCCCTACTAGTTTATTAAGGGCTTTTCTGTAATTCCTATGATTCTGAGGCCTAAACTACGTCATTTTAAGCTATGAATAGTGAGTTTTAAGAAGGGTAAGTTCATTCTAAGCCAGTCCTATTTATGCATGGAAGCTTAGAAGTCTAGAGAGGTTATCAAGCTTAGTTCCTTCCAAGTTCTTCTCGATTCTTCCTTAGGCTATCAGAGAAGTTGTAGAATCAAATTCTCTCAGGTATGTAGAATTATGAATGGGTGAATTTGTTCACACCCATGCCCAATCCCTCTCTAATTCATGAAAATCTATATATTGATTCTATGGGGTTTTAACCCAAATGCATGAATTTCGTAAGTTCTACCATGGGTATAATCTAAGCATATTTCTATTTTTGAATTAGGATTCATGGGAAAGTTTTACAATGTTTTCAATTATAAATCATATTTTCAAGTTCTATAAATTATGATGCCCATCCATAAAAGTTCATTAAAATTGAGATCTATGATGCATGTTCAAGTATGATGAGATATTTATGATGAAAAGCATGTATTCAAGTTACCCATGTCTATGATCATGTTTTTAAGTGAATCAAGTATTTTCAAAAGCATGTTTAAGTATTGGGAAAGCCCATATGTTCTAGTATGATTTATGATTTCATGAATTAGCTTACCACATGGTTTTGGAATCAAGACTCCCAATTACATTCAGCTTGTGGTATGGTTTGAGTCATGGCTCCTCATGTATGATTTCAGATTTTATATGTATATGATTATTCAGCTTCATCACTAGGCGATGGTCAGCTTCATTGAAAAATGATAGAGAGCATATGCATATTTTTAGGAGTAGTGTCTAGCACCGAGTAGGCTAAGGGTCAGTCAACCCTATGCCTCAGAATTACGCACCAACGTAGGTATGATCATATTATTTGGGACCTCCTTTGTGAGCTCTCCCCTGCCCCAAGAGGCCTTCAGCTTGATATCGATATCATGGTAGCATCCTTAGACCTGGCAAGGCTTAGGATGGCTCTGGCCACTTGAGTGTAATAGTCGGTACCACGTAAACTCTATCGTGGTAATGTTGGTTATAAGACAAGTCTCCCATTGNATATATATATATGTTCTAAAGCAGGTTTGACCCAATGTTCAGTTTTACTTATGCTTATCAGATTTCAACTTTGGGTCATTCGATTCAGTTACGATGCTCAATTATATTCAGATCATGATTTTATAAAACAACATGCAAGCCCTACTCTCAGATTCTTATCTTGATTATGTTTTATATTATGCATGTTTCAATGATTTTACTTACTTAAGCGATTTTACTTACCTTGCATACTTGGTACATTCCACGTACTGACCGCATACTCTATGCTTTATCATTTTATGATACAGGGTCCGATCTTCAGACTCAGCCCCATCACTAGCTAGTTCCAGAGTTAGCGTCCAGCCTCTATTGGTGACTCCTCATCTGTTGATGGCCATTTCTATTCAATTATGCTTATGTATTTTCAGTTTCAGACTTAGAGAGTTAGTTGGGGTCTTTTCCCATCAACTCATCAGAATTAGAGGCTTTCCAAACATAGATTGTATTCAGCTTCAGACTCGTGTTGTATCTTCAGATTTTATGTTATGTTTAGACTTCCTCTATGTTTATCATGATTGATCTTCCGCTCTTAATGATTGAGTTAGAAGTTCTGTTTATGCCATGGGTCGAGTTGGATTTCCTTGTCCCATGTCTAAATCCAGGCCCATGTTCGTATCGTGACATGGTGATCTACACCTTCGCCCATAAAGAACATCAAACGGAGCATCTGAATGCTAGAGTGGTAACTATTTTTGTAAGCAAACGCGATGAGAGGAAAATGATCATCTCAACTACCTTTGAAGTTAACCACGAACGCTCTCAACATGTGCTCAAGAGTTTGAATGATTCACTCCACCTAACCATCTATCTATAGGTGAAAAGTCATGCTAAACTTGACCTGAGTACCAAGTCCCTTCTAAAATGATCTCTAAAACTATGAGATAAACTGAGTACCTCTATCTGAGATGATGGACAAGGGAACTCCATGTAATCGAACTAACTCCCAAATGTACAATCTAGCATAATCCTCAGTTGAATCGATAGTTTTGATTGATAGAAAATGTGCTTCTTTGGTCAACCTGTCTACAACCACCCAAATGGTCATAATGTTAGTGCAAATGAGGCAACCCTGTGATGAAGTCCATATTTATCTCTTCCCACTTTCAAGTAGGGATACCAATATCTTGTAGCATACCTCTAAGTCTCTGATACTCAAATTTCACTTGTTGACAATTTGAACACTTAGCCACAAACTCCGCTATGTCCTTTTTTATGTTATTCCACCAATAGACCTTTCGTAAGTCACGGTACATCTTGGTGGCACTTGGATTGATAGAATACTGAGAACCGTGAGCCTCATGAAACATTCATTCTCTCAAATCATCAACACCCAGAACACATAAACAACCCTGATATCAAAGTACACCATCTCCCCCTTGGGAGAAGACCTCCACCTTCTGATTTGGGACAGCTTCCATTAGCCTTACCAAGATCAGATCCTCGTCTTGCCTAGTCCTAACCTCACTCACAATGAAGGTTCTGACCCATTCTGAATAATGACACCACCCCATTTGTCGAGTCAACGGGCCAAACCCCTAAACAAGCAAGCTGATGCACATCCTTCACCAAATCCTTCCTTCCATCCTCAACATGAGACAAACTCTCCATGAACAACCTACTAATAGCATATGCCACTACATTGGCCTTGCTCGAATGATAAAGGACACTCATTTCATAGTCCTTAAGAAGCTCAACCATCTCCTTTGTCATAAATTCAGGTCCTTCTGTGTGAACACATACTGAAGGCTCTTGTGGTCCGTGAACACATCCACATGCACCCCATACGAGTAGTTCCTCTAGATCTTTGAGAAGACACCATGGTTTCCAACTCTAGGTCATGCGTCGGGTAATTCTTCTCATGAGTCTTAAGTTGTCTAGAGGCATAGGAAATGAACTTACCATGTTGCATCAATACAAAACTGAGACCAACCCCTAGAGACATCACAATACACAACAAAACCATTAATTCTCTCTAGAAACCTATAGTTGTCGACTAAGAACATTACTTCCCCTTAAAAAAGATAGTCGTACAAGTTCAAACTCCAATCAAGAGTCACCAGTCACACCATACTATGGTCTACCTGTACATCACCACCTCATTCGAGCCTATCACTTATGGTTATACCATGTCTCCTTGTAGCTAACGCTATTCAAGAATTCCCCTATCTTGCAGGGTTGGATACTAATAATTGTGCCTCATGCACTTCTCCATACTTGGCACCTATGGAATGAATAGAGAGTTACCCTAAATATACATGTTTTAACCATCATTTACATCATGGTAAACATATATAGGTTTAGAGTAAGTAAATCGTGAGCACGAATTGTTAAAGAAATCTAAGCTGGGCATATACCTGATATAGCACGATCTTATGAGCCGCTAAGGCAAATCTTAAGAATTGAGTTCATAGAGCTGAGCATGCTGAGAGACATGAGTTTACATACATAATGAGGGTCATGACATGAAGCTGAGATTTATGGAATCATGGAAGAAGGCTGGGATCACCATCTGAAGCGGTTATTTATAAATTCTAGGAGTCTAAACATAAGCATGAGTAGAACGTAGCATTGACTGAAACATAAAGGAAACATCTGAATGGGAAGGACTGACATCCCAAAGCTACCATACCTAGTTCTTCCCTACTAGAGCACTCAAGACTTGACTTGAATCGACTCTTCAACTTATCATCTCCCCCTTAGATTAAGGCCACCATTCTAGGGCTCTTGGATCTTTTCTTAAGGCTGGGCTACCTTATTAATTCCTGACTTTCCATTCGCCCCTACATTTATCACTAAAGGATTCATACCTAGAAGCATTTTATATGATCTATGGACAAATCGAAAGCCAGGATGCAAAAAGGAATCTTATACCTTATACTGTGAATCCCAAGTCTAACAACGTGTAATGATCAACCTGAAAGGCTCATGACATACCTGTGATTATATCTGCAGTTGGCCACCACCTGCACTAGGTAATCCACCCTGCTGATATGTAGGGTTATGAATGGGGGAAACTCTTTCACCCTCATGTCCAGTTTCATCCCAATTCTATGATTTCAAGTCTCCAAGCATATCATGTTAAAATTCTAGTGTTTAACCCAAATCAATGCAATTTTCCATTCTATCTCTATGGGATCAATTCTCTCATATTTCAATTGATGATTTATGTCTATTAGGGCAAATCTAACTCTCAATTTACTTACTAATTTATTTTTTCAAGTTTATGAAGATTATGCCCTATTATACATGATTTATGAACTTCAAGCTTATGATCCCATGATTTCAAGTATGATGAATTTTCAAAGTATGCATGAATATTTATGAATTCTTAAGCTTATAATTTTATGATTTCAAGTTATGAATATTTATTCAAGTATGTATGATTTTCATGAAATTCAAGTTCAAGTATCGTGGATAACTTTATGGAATTTTTTCATGGTTATTTCACGCATATCAAGTATAATTATGATCTCATGTTTCGGCTAGCCCATGCATTCATGTTGATGATTATAAGCCATGTGCATATTTTTGGGAGTATTATCTAGCACCGAGTAGGCTAGGGGTTCAGGAAAATCCCAAATCTCAAAACTACGTGCCACCGTAGGTATATATTCATGCTCAAACCCTACGGGGATTCACAAGTGATATCAAGCCTTAATTGTTCTTTGTCTTGGAAAGCCTGGAACGGCTCTACCGACTTGAGAGAGATAGTTGAGCATCATGTAAGCTCTTTCATGATGGCATTGGTTATAATGAATCTCCCACTGTTCCTCATGTTTTCAGCTACTTATGTTCATGTCTTATGACATTATATTTTATATCATATTTGACACATAGACCAGTTTATGAGTTCTCACTTATGATTTCAAGTATGGTACATTACGTGTTTTTTATTTCTAAACTTTGGGTCATTATGTTCATCTTATGATGAATATCTTATGATTATGATTAATTTTAGGAATATAGTTTTTAGCATGTTGTCCTTACTCTCATGTTCTATCTTGTTTAATATTCATGATTTTAGACTATCATTTTACTAGCATGTTTTACTTCTCTATATACTTAGTACATTCAAAGCACTGACCGCATATTTTATGTTATATCATCTCATGATATAGGTTTGAGTGATTCGTCTCAGTGTCATCATTAGCTCGCTCCCACTCAGTCCAGCTCTATCTCAGTTTTGCTGAGTCCTCATGATTCGAGGACTTCAATTTTGATTATGTATCTTTTGCTTATATCTTTTAGTTTCAGACTTAGCGAGCTAGTTGGGGTGTTGTCCCATCAGCTCATCAGATATTTATAGGCTTTTCAGACAGTTATATATAGATGGTTCAGCGATGCTGGCGCGTGTTTACGTTCATGTTGATATGCTATGCAGACTTCTGCATATATTATGTTCATTCTTTATTTCCACTTAGTAATGCTCGTATTCATGCTATGTATGTGTCGTGGGTTAGCTTGGAGTCATTCGTGATTCTAGGTCCTGTCTCTCGACACGGGGTCCTAGCTCGAGTCGTGACATTAGCTTCTCCCTTTTTTCTTCACTTGTGCTCCTTTCATACAAAATTTCTCTATTTCAATTTTAAAGCGCCTTAAGAGTTATTTGGATCAAAAAAAGGTCAATAGAAAAAAAAAGGATTCAGCCTTTAACATGGCTACTAAAATAATAGGATAAAGGCTCAACATGGTTAACTAAGGATATAACAAATGGGTCAGTAATTCATAAGATAAAATAAGGCTAATCAAATAAATACCTATATCATCTCCTAGATTCAACACCCTTTATTAAATTTAGCATACATACTAGGAAAGTTCTATATATCAATATGAAAGCACGGAATATATGAAAATTATCTCACATACACCTGACACATGTTCAACTCAAGACAGGTTCATATAGACCCTCAATTAGGCAAATAATAGCAAGAATTCCATATCAAACCAATACAATCACACAAGAGTCTACTAAATGAGTCTAGGTGTCTCAACAAGAGGTCATTCATATTTTCCGCAGCATGTCTTCAAACTTCAAAAGCTAATACTTGCATTATTTGATCTTATTAGCACATAACCCGAGCATCTAGCATTTAAATGGGTTCCTAATGACTTACTTCACTCAAAATGGTTGTCAACCATCCATCATTATGAAAAGTATTTTCTTCTCCAACAAAAATTGAAACTATTGCTAAAAATAAAAAGTTTACCCGATTCAAAGGTCTTCCCTTCGAAAAAGAACTGAGGCCATAAGAAAAATCAAAGGGTGGATGAGATATGTCAATTTTGAAAATGTTCAGATAAGACTCATGACATACTCACCCTTAACCTCAAAATTTCGAAGATGTACCCTCACCCTAAACTTAAAGTCATGCTCTGTCCTAAGAGCATCTATAAAATAAAATAATATATAGGTGAGTAATACTCCTTAAAGCCCTCTAGAGCCTAGCTAGAAGCATGTCTCTTTCATTTACAGGTGGCACAACCCCGTAGTTAAGTTCAAATCATGTTCCTTAGCTTTAATTTTGGATACTCAAACTTCCCCTTCTGTGTACACCAAAAAATAAACAAAAGTGAGACTATATATAAAATTAGAAAAACTACACTGCTACAAATTGAGTTGCCTCCTAATCAGCACCTGATTTAACGTCACAGCATGATACAAGTCTCAGCTCAAGACACCCTCAAGCATTTTCTCCTCCTTTTCGGAGGCTTCTCAAATTCAATCCTTCTTCTCTTTTTCTCCACCTCACCACTATTCAGCTTATGCTTCAGCCACATTTTGAATGTGAGCAACTTGACATTTCTATCTCCTATTACATCAACACTGGGGTTTTCCTCTTTCTCTTTCTCCATCCCACACTTATCATGGACCACCTCTGTGATCATGCATAATTCTTTGTAGTGTGAAGTTGTGGAGATAGTTTTATACATATTAAAAGTGGGCCTCCTCATTATGTACTTTTATCTTGAGCTTTCTTGCTCTGACATCGATGATGGCCCCTCTAGCATCTAGGAATGGTCCTCTTAATATGACTAGCACCTTTTTATCTGCTTCAAAATCAAGAATTATAAAGTCAGCAAAAATCACAAACCTACCAACTCGAATAAGCACGTCCTTAATGATGATGTATGGATTGATGTATGCTCTATCAGTCAGCTACATAGTGATAGTTGTAGGCCTAGTTTATCCCTGACCGAGTGTATTGAACACAAATAGAGGCATCAAATTAATACTTATCTCCAAATCACACAGAACTCGCCCTACTTCACTTTCACCAATTTGTATGAGAAGGGTGAAACTCCCTGGGTCTTTTAGCTTCTGGGGAATCTTGTTCAACACCCTTGCGTTGCACTCTTCAATAAGTGCAACTATCTGAAACTTGGTCAATATCCTCTTGCAAACAACTACATCCCTAAGATATTTTGCATATTTTGGAATCTCCTTTATAGCATTAATCAAAGGAATGTTTATATATAGCTCCTTGAAAATATCAAGAAACTTCTTGAACCCACCCTCGTCCTTGCTTTTCTTATCATTATTTTTATGCAACCAATGTGGAAAGGTGGCGGAGGTCTCTCAACTGCATTTTCAAGCTGCCCAATAACCTTTCCCTAAACTTCTCTTTTTTGTACAGACTCTATGATAGGCGCTGGAGTTAGCCTCTATGGAAATGGTGGGGGAGGTGTACTTTCCTTCCACACAATTCTCTTTCTATACTCTGGCTCTACTTCTGGCAGCATTGTATCTTCTTCATATAGAGATAGAGCTACATATAACTCATTTTCACTTCTCAATGGAATGGCCATCACCTACTTAGGATTCTTCTCTCTATCGCTCTATAAGGCGCCTGCAAGCCTAGCATGCTGCAAAGAATCCATTTTTCCCATCTGCCTCTCCAGCTCATGTATGGACTTCTGTATCTCATTTATAATGGCCTGTTGTTGTGTTGTAACCTGTTGATGCAGTGATGTCATCTGCTATTTTTGTGCCATTATCTTCTTTATTATCTCCTCTAAAGAGTTACCCATTTGCTAAGGTAGAGGCTACTAAATGTTTGTTTGAGGTCTGTAACCATTCTAATTTCCACCCTATGCTTGGCTCTTTGAATTTTGAATGAAATTGTTGCCAAATTGGTGTCCCTAGTTACCATAACCTCTGTTTTATTGCCCTTAAGCTGTAGGATCTAATAATATCTTGGACTCATGTCTCAGTCCTTCCATAAAGTTATGGCCAATAATTTTCTTGGGTTGCATATGATGTAGACAGTCTCTGAAATAGCCTTTATATCTCCCCCAAGTCTGAGCTAAAGACTCTCCATCTTTCTAAACAAATCCTGAGATCTTCCCTCTCAACTCTTTTATTCTTGTTGAAGAGAAAAATCTATTGAGGAATTTATTTGATAAATCTGTCAAGAGGTAATAAATTCTGCGGGCTCACTCTGTAGCCACTTTTTTTCTTCCCTAATCAGTGATAAGGGAAAGAGTGTCAACTTCACATATTCGTCTGAGACTTTATGATAGTGAAAATTCTCTCAGTTTAATGAACATAACCAAGTGCTCATGCGGGTCTTCAGGTGGTTTTCCTTGATATTGGCACGTATGCTACACCAGCCGCATTGTAACTTTTAGCTCAAAATTTTCTGTGATCTCAGGCTTTGCAATATCTTTTAATTCATTCTCCAAGCTAGGCCTAGAAAAATTTAACACAAGAATCCTCTCAGGTGCTACCTCGCAAGCCTATCTCGCTTCCTTGTTCTCTATAAGGTTCGGATTATGAATTTCCTTTTCCATTTCTGTCCGTTCTCGAAGTGTTCTTTCGATTTTAGGATCAAGCAAAATCAAAGGATGGCCTTGAATCCGGGTATCTACCTACACTAACCCGTGACCTTAGGCGCTCCAAACGCTCACGCAAGCATACCCAATTGTCAAGTAATATAGAATAGTTAAGTTCAGATATCATACCCACAGGGGCTTGTTAGATTGTTCGTCCAATTTAAACTCATAGTCAAACTATTTCAAAATAAAGACATGATACTTAGAGAATTATTTATACCACTAAATATACAAATTAAAAGGCTTAGTAAAACACTTAAAGGGTTGGCTATTTCTCAAATGATATAAAAGATCCAGAGCTTGGCAATTTCAACAATCCAGTTGAAGTATTAAATTGCTATATTTATTCACTTTCCTGGGTTACTTGTTGGAAGTGTATATTACTTAATTGAGCATCATTTCCAATAACACTAAAACTACTTGACTATTCCTATACCTATATTTCTATGGTCGTAGTAAAATAGTGAAGTGCATGTAAGAATTCGTCTATATCAACTAAGTAAGGCTAATGGGTATATTCCTATCTACATTAGTGAATTATTTTTCTTTTCCTATAAGGTTCATGAATAAGCCCTATTCCTTCTTATTTTTCCCGCAATTTTCTTTTTCAAGTTCAATTAATGAGTCGTAGTAGTGCTTACTTATTTCATCAAATAATCAAATAATTCAAAGCAAGAATAAATAAATAACTCAATAACGGAAAGCTATAATAAATACAAACAATAATCAACATTCAACCTTCATGTTTATGCCAATACCTTATAACTACACTGTTTAGCTACTCATGATCCCCAAAAAATTAAGGGATTCATGAGTTTACAATAGAAAGATGATAAAAAGTTGGGAGAAAAAGTAACCCGAAGGAGAAACTCTTCGTGCCCTTGCTCTCCTCTCCAATTTTTCCCAACCTCAGTGATCCATCAATCCTATATCTTAGGGTTCATATATATAATAAATAGAAAAGACCCCTTTAACCTACTTAAATTTGGCTTTTAAATATAAGAAAACACAACCCCCGTCAGGTCTGGTGCGTCGCGCCTCGTGTTGCGCCAACCTATTGTCTTTTAATTTTTCTAAAGTTTGTGCTCTGGTGTGTTGCGCCAGCTATTTCGCCAGGCTGTTGGTGCACTGCGCCAGTCATCTCGCTAGGGTGTTAGCAAATTTTTCCAATGAAATTATACCTGCCATGCCTCCTATCTCACCACCATGATAGAAAATTTCTTCTGAAGTTTTGGGTGTGGCGCAATGTGCTAGCCATTGCACCAACCTGATTTTGTCTAGTAATCCATCCAAAGTTTCTCCAAAGCTCTAAACCTTCCTTTATAGCTCTTTTTGGATTGATTTCCACCACATTCACCTATTAAGTACCTACAAATCACATAGAAATACAAGCATAATCCATAGAAATAATACTCAAATAGATGACAAAAGTACTAAAATGCAAGGAAAATAGAAGCTGAAAATACATAGTTTTGGCCTCTCGTCACATATCTTAGCGATCTATAGAATAGTCTATTGTGGCTACTTCATTAAATCATGCTGAGATAATAGTTATTAATCAAGCAACCCAAGAATGTGTGTGGTTGAGGTTAATGATACATCTCATTTGAAAAAAATGTGATTTGAAATATGATTAAATACCCATAATCTTATACGAAGATAATGTGGCATGAATAGCACAATTAAAAGGAGGATTCATAAAAGGAGATAAAATGAAGCACATTTCACCAAAACTTTTCTTGACACATGATCTCTAAAAGAATGGTGATATCAATGTGCAATAAATTCGTTCTAGTGATAATGTGATTGATTTATTCACCAAGTCTCTGCCAACTACAACTTACAAGAAGATGGTGCACAAGATTGGGATGCGAAGATTCAAGTATTTGGATTGATGTTCTCATCGTGGGGAAGTTAATATGTGTTGTACTCTTTTTCCTTTATAAGGTTTTATCACACAGGGTTTTCTTGTAAGGTTTTCAATCAACTGGTAGCCAAAATGTGTATTATTAGATATGTGTCTTTTTTTTCTTAAGTGGAACTTTTTTTACTATGTTTTTTTAGTAAGGTTTTAACGAGGCACATTATCTATTAATGAACATCCAAGGGTGAATGTTATAAACATATTATTATGGATATCCATTAGATAAGCTTGCAATCATATAAACCTGCAATTGGAAAAACTTACAATCAGATAAGCTTGCAATCAGATAAGCTTGCAAGTAGTTTCTTTTCATTTATAAATAGCAAGTTACATTAGTTTAAAGTTGAATAATATATCAGTCTCTCTCTATGTACTTTTTCTCTATTATATTTATTAATTTTGAATTTATATTACATTTTTATTCTAATTTATTTAATTTAGTAGTATTGACTTGTTGTTTTGTGTTGTTTATGTAAATTAGAATATATAGAATATAATACAAAAAATTAATTTAATTAAATATTTAAATAATTTTATGATATTATTTTATATTATTTAATATTTTATTTTTTTTAGTTTTTTTATATTTTTTATATTGTTTGTTTTTTGTTTTTGGGGTTTTTTTTTTTTTATAATATATTTTTTTCACGTTTTTTAAATATATATATATATATCATTTAAAAAAAAAGAAAACACTTAAAATCGAATTAAATATCTAAAAAAATAAAAAAAAACACTATAAATTAAAATTTTCAAAAATTAATATTATTTATAAAAATACATATTTATTAAATGATTATTTTTTTATTTTAAAATTTTAATTTAGCGTATAATTATTGTATAATTATTAAGCTGTGTAATTAAATTATGACAAACAAATCAATTATAATTATCAGATGTGTTTCCAAAACTGATCCCAACAGTGTAAATCTTCTTTTCAGTTTTCACTTTGAGCATACCAAACTTTAAACCTTGTCCGGTAATTAATAGAGTAAATCTTCTTTCCAGTTTTCATTATGAGCATACGTAACTTCTAAAACTTTTTCTTATGTTCCTCCTTTTTATTTACCCTTTTCTTTTCTTTGTTCTTGGCACCCATAATTACACTGGCTTTCCTCAGATTCCCACTTTGCTTTAAATATGTAATTTAGGTAGCATAAGATATGCACTTGGCATAGAAAATAAAAGAGTTGAAGAAAAATACATAAAACATGTGTAAGTGGGCCCTAATTGTTACTATTTTCTTCTTGGACCTTCCGTCTATCTCAACATATGAAAACTAAGTAATCCATTATCTTATAAATATTCCTCCATTTTTCTCCAAAACTCTTATCTCTTCTTCTTCTTTATACTTTTTTTCTGCTATATGTTTTTTTGGTTATTTAATTTGAAGAAGGAAGTCTATGGAAGGTTTTGAAGTTCATAACAATCAAAAGAGTGGAAGTTGTTGCATGGAGATGAATGAAGAAGCAGGAATAAAAGCAGGAGAAGGATGAGTTGAAGAATATTATGCAACTCTTAGGCAAGTCTGATACTTGGCTTCCATTATCCATTTGACACTCTCTCGTTTCTTTTTCTTTTTTAATTTCCTTATCAAAGTTTTTTCACAATTTAAGCTTAAGGTTGGTCGTTGGGTTGCCACGTATGATATATCAAAGGGTTCTAGGAAATGGTCTCTTGTATTGTTAGTTTTTAACAAAGCAACCAAAGACTAAGAAATCTTTGGAAGGTTTTTTCTTTTCTTTTCTTTTCTTTTCTCTTTTTCTTGTATTGTGTTTTTGAAGAGAAAGATCAACTTTGTAAACTCACAATTCCGATGTTCACTTTAACTTTTTATAACTTTCAAGAACATATAATTGGGGTCTCCTTCCCCTTTCCATCAATTTGTGCAATATGAATATTTTGAGTTGTTTTTATCATTTCTTTATAGATGCTCACATTTCATTGTTACCAAGTCTATTTCAAAGGTGACATTCATAACATAATTTTGAGGTTGAATGTAAGAAAATAACAAGATGATTTTGTGAATTCCTAAGGAATAGGAGAAAATAGAGAAATAAAAGAAACTATTATTATTATTATTATTATTATTGTTGTTGTTGTTGTTGTTGTTGTTGTTGTTGTTGTTGTTGTTGTTGTTGTTGTTGTTGTTGTTGTTGTTGTTGTT
>JACEIK010003645.1:39085-59257 GCA_018107945.1 Datura stramonium | reverse complement strand
TTGTTCCCCCTGTCTGTAGGCCACCATCTTGTTCCACAGATGAAACAGGTACAACAACCTGTTCCTGAGTATGTTCTTCATTTTCACTTTCATCCTGCATATTAGTCTGAAGCATAACACAAGATTCGTTAAAAATAACATGCACACTTTCTTCAACATAGTTTGTTCTTCTGTTCAATACTCTATAAGCTTTACTACGCTGAGAATAACCGAAGAAGATTCCCTCATCACCCCGGTCATCAAATTTCCCAAGTTATCTTTCCCATTGTTATGAATAAAGCATTTACATCCAAAAACTGTAAGATGAGCTATGTTGGGTCTCCTTCCCTTTAGTAATTCATAGGGAGTCTTTTCTAACAAAGATATATTCATGCACCTATTCAAAATATAACAAGAAGTGTTTATGGCTTCAACCCACAGATTTTTTGCAAGGTTACTTGCAATCATCATGGTTCTAGCCATGTACTCTAAAGTCCTTTTTTTTCTTTCAACTACTCCATTTTGCTGAGGTGTTCTTGGAGCGGAGAAGTTATGATCCATTCCATTTTCTGAACAAAACTCTAAAATTTAGAATTTTCAAATTCTGTTCCATGGTCAGATCTTATGGAAATTAAGGAAGATCCTAATTTCTTTTCCATTCTTTTTACAAAGACGTAGAAAACATCAGAAACATCATATTTAGAGTCTAAAAATAGAGTCCAAGTGTACCTGGAGTAGTCATCAATGATAACAAAGATGTACCTTTTTCCACCTCTGCTTTTTAATCTCATAGGTCCACACAGATCCATATGCAACAGATCCAGACACTTGGTTGTACTTACTATATTCTTTGATGTGAATGAGGACCTCACCTGCTTACCCCTCACAAAGGCACTACATATTTTATCATTTTTGAACTTAGTCTTAGGCAGTCCTATGACCATGTCCTTTGAAGAAAGTTTGTTTATCTGTTTCAAACTGGCATGCCCCAGTCTTTTGTGCCAGAGAAGGGAATCACAATCAATTGCACTAAGGCAAGTCAGATTAGCATCAGGCATTCCCATGATGTCTGCCTTATATACATTTTTGTGTCTGCTTGCACTTAGTATAATTTCTTTTGTATCCAACCTTTTGACTTTGCAATCTGCAGAGGTAAAGGTTACTTTATTACCTTTGTCACACAATTGAGATATACTCAGTAAATTATGTTTCAGTCCTTCAATATGATATACATCCTCCAATGCCCTTCTTTCTGAGCTTCCAATCTTTTCAATCCCTGTAACAATACCCTTTTTTCCATCACCAAAGGATACAAACCCCCCTTTTAGTGGAGTGTGTGAAAGGAATTTTTGTTTATCTCCTATCATATGTGTTGAACAAGCACTGTCCATGTACCCAGGATTGCTTCCTTTCACCCTTACCTGCAAAACAACTTAGAGGTTAGTTTTAAGAACCCAGACAAGCTCAGGTCCTTTCTTATGGAAAAAGGGATGAATCAAGTTTCTTCTTGCCCAGTGTGGCAATAGGTTAGATAACCTGTTCCAGCTAGAATTTTTCTTTTTAATTCCTTTAGCCAACAAAATGCTCCTATTTCTGCTTTTTACTACAATTGGACATTCAGTGGTAGGGTGACCATGTTGACCACACAGGTAGCACAAATCTTCATAGACATCAGATTTCTTAAGAAAACCTATTCCATCTCTTTCATTATGACTATTTCCACTTAGATTATTTATAATCCTAGAGGATTTAATCCACCTGTTTGCTTTTTCAAGATCACTTTTTAGACTAGAGACCTCCAGATTCAGCTTCCTTACCTTTTTCTTTTCACTAAGGAAATCAGTTTTACACTGCTTCAGTTCAGTCTCAACTTTCTTCAATTTTTCAATGATTTCCTCATTTTGATCTGAGGATTTTTTCAAGCTCTTGTTTATTGACTCAAGTTCAACTATGTGTTTCTTTAAAGCATGATTTTCATTCACAGCAGCTTCTTTACCTCTTTTTAGATCAATGAATTCAAATTTTAGGCTAGAAAGAGCATTAAATAATTGATCTCTATCAGAGGTGACTTCCTGAAGTTTTTCCATTGCATCATTCATCATTAATATCAGTTTCTTTTTAGACATATGATGAATATTTTCATTTAGATTAGAGATACATACCTGAGAGTTCTTGTCATATTTTTCACAATCAGAATCTCCTACTGCCATGAGAGCAGTTTCATCAACTTCAGCATCTGACTCATCAAATTCAGACCCCCAAGCAGCCATCATTGCATAACGTTCCTTTTCTGTTTTTTCTTTATCTTTCTTTTCAGCTTTCTCTTTTTTCAGCTCTTTCCTTTCTCCACTCAGTTTCCCAGAGTGGAAAATCTTTGGTTAGGTGATTAGTCTTATTGCACTTGTAGCAACCAGGCAACGACTTCTCATTAGAGCTTCGTTTGTTACTGAATCCCTTTTTGTCAAACGCTTTCTCCTTCTTGAGAAATTTTTTGAACTTCTTAGCCAGGAAGGCAGTGTGTTCATCATTGCAATCAGATTTGTCAGTATCACAAGCCTTGAGAGCCAATGATTTATCTTTGACTAACTCTCCTTTCCTTGAATCATCCATATTCATCTCGTATGTCTTCAAATTTCCTACCAACTCATCCAGCGTCATGGTAGAGATGTCTTTGGCCTCTCGAATAGTAGTGACTTTGACATCCACTTTGGCCTTAGGAAGCACCCTTAGAACCTTATCGACTTGTTCTTCAGTGGTGAGTACTTTTCCTAGTGTAGATATCTCATTTACCGGCGAAGTAAGTCTGGTTATCATCGCTTGCAGAGTCTCACCATCTTTCATCTTGAAAGTTTCATATTCAGTACACAGCATGGCTATTCTGAACTTCTTGACTTGACTTATTCTCTCATGAGCGTTGATCAGGGAATCCGATATTTCCTTCACGGTTGAGCAATTTGAAATCCGATTGTATTCGTAGGACCTAGCTCACACACAAGAATATTCTTAGCCTTAGCATTTTCTTGAGGGCCAACAAATCATCAGCTGTAAATTCAGATCTCACTTTTAGAACTTCTACTCCATCCATCATCTTCTTGGGAATAACTAGTCCAGAAATAATTCTATCCCATAGTTCGTAATCCTCAGCCTAGATGAAGTTTTCCATACGGGCTTTCCACCAAATGAAGTGAGAGCCGTCGAAGAGAGGTGGTCAGGTGGTTGACTGTCCTTCACAATATCCAAGAGGTGGTGCTGAATTCATCATGATCTATCTTAGGTGTTAGCCTTTTAAGATAAACCTGCTCTGATACCACTTGTTAGATTGCAGGACCTAAGGACTTGACTTTACTGTTTGCCTACGAATGAGACAAGTCGCCAGAGGTGTTCCACTTATGTGAATAAAACAGTAAGTAAATGAGACAGTGATTTAACGTGGAAAACACCAGGCTCAAAAAGTGAAAAACCACGACGTGTACCTCCACAGGATTTTTCTTCAACTTCACTAACTTTAAAGAGCCTCTTCAAATGGTTGATTACAACTTCTTGCAATCTACGGAATTATAAACTCTAACTCCTAACCGTTAATTCAACAACCACCCTAGCAATACTTACTGGAAGACAAATTGTTCTTGCTTCAGTTTATAACTTACTAAAACAAGAGTACAATGATCACGACCAAAATTACAAACTTCTAGTACAAGAATGGCTAACTCTAGCTTGACTCGTTACTAGAAAGGTTTGTTATCACAACCTCACCAAGCAAATTGTTGTTTTCTCTCCTTTTCAGTGCACACCTGTACTCAGAATTCACGCCTCTATATATACACCATTCTTCCACATCTTTGCAGCCACATTAGAAGTCTCCTTCAAGTAGGAATCCCTCTTCAAGTCTATCTGTTGACTTCTTTTGTGTTTTAATCAAACTCCGATTCTTACAAATCATCATATGTAGATATGAAAGATTTAATGCTTATCAACTCCAAGATTTTTGCATCCTTTCTCCCAAATATTTTCATGTTATCACACAGTTGTTTAAGCACTTCAATGACCAGCTTTGTTCACCTCTTTCATCATCTTGTCAATCATAAAAAATTCAAAGTCCCAACAAGTGCCAACACCACTTCTAGTTCTTCCTACACCTTCAGACTAGGATTTCAGAAGTGTAGTATATATGTTGGCTCAGATGATGGCTGCTCAGTGCCAGCTAATAGAACCAGTTGTTCCCGAGCTTACTGAGAGACCCAAAAGTTCAAGGGTTGGTGAGTTTCTTTCCTTGAGTCCTCCATAGTATACGGGGATAGATCGTAGAGAGGACCCTCAAAACTTTATAGATCAGTTGTAGAGGATATTCAGGTTCATGCATGCCTCGTTCACAGAGTCAGTTGAGTTAGCGGTGTTCCGGCTATGAGATATAGCAGTTTTGTGGTATGAGAGTTGGGAAAGTTCCAGAGGCAGATATGCACCTCCACCCACATGGCCTAGCTTCTCTGAAGCTTTCATAGATCATTGTTTTCCTCAAGAGATTCGACAGGCTAGAATAAAGCAGTTCTTACATCTGGAGTAGGATAGGGTGAGCATCTGAGAATACGCGTTGAGATTTGATTCCTTGGACAGATATGCGCCGCCATTTGTTGATACTATGCTAGCCAGGGTACACCGGTTTAGAGTGGGACTTGCACCGGAGTATGTGGAGTTTTGTATTACAGCCATATTGGGAGAAGACATGGATATCTCGAGAATTCTGGCCTTTGCCCAAAATATAGAAGAAATTAGATAGTGTCATATGGGGCTAGAAGGATAAATCAAGAGAAGCATCAGAGGGCTAGACCCACTAATTATAGGCAGAGTTTCTAGGTGGGCCCAAGCCTCATTTTTCAGGTAGGCCACCTAGGCCCTCACCTCAGCAGCGATAGGGCAGTAGATCAGATCGTCGTAGATAGTTAGGTCCTGGAGAGAGTTTACGAGTGTCAGGCTCACAGCAACAGAGAGGCCTAGATTAGATGAGGCCAGCTGCACCATGTTGTAGTACTTGCGGTAGTTGAAACTTCGGGAGATGCAGATATGGATCTAATACTTATGCGGATGTATTCCATCGAGCACTAGAGTTTGCTGTTGATAATTGGGTCTTCCTGAAAGTGTCGCCTATAAAAGGCGTCATGCAATTTGGCCGAAGGGGTAAGATGAGCCCTAGATATGTTGGCCTTTACAGAGTTATCCGCAAGATAGGCAAAGTAGCCTATGAGTTGGAGTTGCCACCAAAGCTAGCGGCAGTCCACCGAATATTTCATGTATCGATGTTGTGGAAGTGTATAAGAGACCTAGCCTTTGTTATGCCTATCGATGATGTCTTGATTTCGGAGGAGATGACCTACATAGAGGTCCCAGTTGCTATTCTTGACCGGCAAGTTAGGAAACTTTAGACCAAAGAAGTATCACAACTCGAACATAGGCCCGGATCGAGACACGGAACAATAAACCCCAAGAGGCTCCAAGTCGACCCATGACATGAAGACACATCTAACTCAATCATAGATAAGTGAAAGATCAACATGGTTAACATAGCGGAAGTCTAAACAAATATAATATATGAATACATACATGAGTCTAAAGCTGAGAACAAAATATGTTTGAAAAAGCCTTTACCACTGACGAGTTGATGGGACAAGACCCCAACTAACTCACTATATTCTGAAATCTGAAAAATACGACATACAACTAATGATAAGGGCCCTCGAAAGATGAGGACTCACCAACTGGTCTAGGGAAAGCTAACTCCGAGAATCTGACTAGCGGTGGGACTGAGCCGGGATATCGGAGCCTGTATCATAAAATGATACAACATAGAGTATGCGGTAGTACGTGGAATGTACCGAATATGCAAGGTAAGTAAAACCACTAAGTAAAATCATAAATCATGCATATAATAAAACATAATCAAGATAAGATTCTGAGAGTAGGGCTTGCACGCTATTTTCTGAAATCATGATCTGAACATAACTGAACATCATAACTGAATCGAATGACCCAAAGCTAAAAACTGATAATCATAAGTAAAACTGAACATTGGGTCAAACCTACTGAAAACATAATATCATGACTGATGTACATGCATAACTGAAATCATGAGGAACAATGGGAGACTCAACATGTAACCGACATTACCATGATAGAGCTTACGTGGTCCCGACTATCACACTTAAGTGGGCATAGCCGTCCAAAGCTTTTCCAGGGCTAAGGACGCTACCATGATATTGATATCAAGATGAAGGCCCCTTGGGGGCAGGGGAAGCTCACAAGGGAGGTTCCAAATAATCTGAAAATACCTACGGTTGCGGGTAGTTCTGAGGCATAGGATTGACTGACCGTTAGCCTACCCGCTGCTAGACACTACTCCAAAAAACATGCATATGCTCTCCATCATTTTTCAATGAAGCTGACCATCATGTAGTAATGAAGCTGAATAACAACATACATGCGTGATCTGAAATCATAACATTAGGATCCTTGGCTCAAACCATACCACAACCTGAATATAATGGGAGCCTTGACTCCAAAACCATGTGGTAAGCTAGCTGATGAAATCATAAAACGTACTTGATCATATGGGCTTGCCCAATACCTACACATGCTTGAAATCAACTTGATTCACTTTGAAAACATGAACATAAACATGGGTATTTTGAAATTATACTTTCTTCATAAACATCTCATCATGCTTGTACATATACTTTATAGATCTCAACTTTCATGAACTTTTATGGATGGGCGTCATAGTTTACAAAACTTGAGAAAACATAATTTATAATTCAAAACATTTTAAAATCTACTCATTAATCATAATTCATCATTTAAAACATGCTTAGATCATACCCATGATTGAAACATAGGAATTCATGCATTGGGTAAAAACCCCATGGAGTCATCAATTAAAGAATCATTAATTGAGAGGGAGTTGGGCATGGGTGTGGACAATTGCACCCATTCATAGCCTTACATACCTGAAGGGTTCTGAAGGTTTCTTGATTGCCCAAAGAGAATTGAGGAAGAACTAGGATTGATCACCTCTCAAACTTCTAACCTTGCATGCATGAATTAGGATAGGCTTAGAATGACTTAACCCTTCTTAAAACACTCCATTCTGAGCTTAAAATGACATAGTTTAGGACTTAGGAACTTAGGAATTACGGAAAAGCCCTTAATAAACTCGCAGAAAAAAACAAACTGCCAGTCCCAACGAGGGACTAAACGGATCGTTACCAGTGACCACGACTCATGGTCACCAGTCATCATGAACACTGCCAATTCTTCCTCTGAGGGTCACCATGAGTGACACCATGAATCATGGTGTACCCAACAACTCGTGGTGACCAATCGTTGCCAACACTGTCGAAGTTCTCCAATGTTCAACCAACATTTGACCACAGACCACCCAACGGATCGTGGTGTTGACCATGACTAGTGGTGACT
This sequence comes from Datura stramonium, assembly GCA_018107945.1. NCBI lineage: Eukaryota > Viridiplantae > Streptophyta > Magnoliopsida > Solanales > Solanaceae > Datura > Datura stramonium. The sequence continues at coordinate 51,814 of JACEIK010003645.1, read as the reverse complement.
AGTCGTTAGGTGCATTGTCCAACTTTCCTTCATCCTTCAACCTCCTTTGACCACGGGTGACAAATGGATCGTGGGGCTGACCATGACTTGTGGCACACCCGTGGTAACCCCAAACAGTAATTTTCAACCAAGTCCTGGCCTCTCCCCATGAGTCACTTAACAACTCTTGGGTTTCCTGACAGGTCACTAGACGACTCGTCCTATGACTTGGTGCAGAAAATCCTATTTTCTCCGTTTCAACTCCTAGGTCTGATCTTAGGATTTTCGGGGCATTACAATATCTCCCCCTTAGAACATTCATCCTCGAATGTTGAAAATCATACTAAAAAGCAGAGAAATGCAATCATCATACTCAAATACTGAACACACATGCTGAAACTAATGGAGTGACTGACTCCGATCTGAACTACATGAGTAAGCTGAATTCCTGAATCACACATACATCCATTTACATGAAAGAAATTGGGATACATGAGACGAACATGAAACTGAATAGAGTACTAAGGAGGAAACTAATACCTCAAGCTGAAATGAGCCGGAAGGAAATAAATATGGGTATTTAGCCATCATATCTGCTTGGGCTTCCTACGTAGCTCCCTCAACATGTTGATTCCTCCGTAAAACTTTGACTGAAGCTACTTATTTATTTCTTAGCTTATGAACTTGACGATCCAATATCTCCATTGGAACCTCTTTATAACTAAGGCTTTCTTTCATGCCGACACTGTCCACCGGAACAACCAGAGCTAGATCACCTAAAAGCTTCTTCAAGAGCGATACATGGAAAACTAGATGGAGTGACACAAATTCTGAGGGCAACTCCAATTCATATGCTAGCTTGCCAACCCTTTTCACAATCAACTATGCAATCCGATATGGGCCAACATAATGGGGACTGAGTTTCCCTTACTTTCCGAACCTCATCACTACCTTCATGGGAGATACCTTCAAAAACACCCAATCATCGACTCCAAATTCAAGTTCTCTCCTCTTCGCATCCACAGAGGACTTTTGGTGCCTCTGAGCTATTTTCAGCCTGTCCCTTATAAGCTGAACTTTCTCCATGGCCTCATGGACTGCTTCTAGACCTATCATTGCAGCTTCACCGATTTCAAACCAACTAATAGGCGATCTACATCTCCGCCTATAGAGAGCCTCAAATGGAGCCATTTGAATGCTTGAATGGTAGCTGTTGTTATATGCAAACTCAATGAGAGGCAAATGAACATTCCAAATACCATTGAAGTCAATCACACACACTCTCAACATGTCCTTTAGAGTTTGAATAGTCTCCTCGGACTAGCCATCTGTTTGCGGCTGAAATGCTGTGCTAAGCTTGACCTGAGTACAAGTCCCTTTTCAAACGATCTCCAAAACTAGGAGGTAAACTAGGTTTCTCTATACGATATAATGGACAATGGCACTCCATGCAACCGAAATAGCTCCCGAATATACAATTTAGAATTATCCTCCATTGAATCGGTAGTTTTGACAGATAAGAAATGAGCTGCTTTAGTCAACCTATCCACAACCACCCAAATAGAGTCATACCATCGATGAGTGAGAGGCAACCCTGTGATAAAGTCCATATTGATCTCCTCCTACTTCCAAGTAGGAATATTAATTTCTTTAAGCACACCTCCAAGTATTTGATGCTCCACTTTCACCTGTTGATAGTTTGGACACTTAGCCACAAATTCTGCAATGTCCTTCTTTATGACATTCCACCAATAGACTTCCTATAGGTCATGATACATCTTGGTGGAACTTGGATGCATAGAGTACCTAGAACCATGAGCCTCATGCAACATCCGATCTCTTAAATCATCAATATCCGGTACATATAGATGACCCTGATATTGGAGCACACCATCTCCCCCTTTGGAGAAAACCTCTACCTTCTGATTCTGAATGACTTCTTTCAACTTCACCAATATAGGATCCTCTTCTTGTCTAGCCTTTACATCAGTCACCAAGGATGATTCTGATCTATTCTGAACAATGACACCACTATCGGTCGAGTCAACTAAATAAACTCCCATCCATGTAAGTCGATGCACATCCTTCACCAGCTCCTTCCTCCCCTCACTACATGGGACACACTCTCATAGAAAGCCTACTAAGAGTGTCTGCCACCACATTAGCCTTGCCCGAATGGTAAAGGACACTCATATCATAATCCTTGAGTAGGTCCAACCACCTTCTTTGACGCAGATTCAAATCTTTTTGGGTAAACACATATTGTATGCTTTTGTGGTCCGTAAACACATCTACATAGATCCCGAACAAGTAGTGTCTCCAAATCTTCAAGGCGAATACTACCGTTGACAATTCAAGATAATGAGTTGGATAATTCTTTTCATAGACCTTCAACTGCCTGGAAGCATATGCTATAACCTTACCATGCTACATCAATATACAACCAAGGCCGATCCTCAAAGTATCACAATATGCTACAAATCCATCGGTACCCTTGGGTAGGGTTAACATCGGTGCTGAGGTGAGTCGAGTCTTCAACTCTTGGAAGCTCTTCGCACAAGCCTCCGACCATTGAAACTTCACTTTCTTCTGGGTCAGTTTGGTCAACTGTGCTGCAATTGATGAAAACCCCTCAACGAATCTCCAATAATACCCAGCTAAACCCAAGAAACTCCTAATATCCTAAGGATTCACTAGCTTGGCCAATTCTTCATCCCTTCTATCTTTTGAGAGTTTACCTATATACCCTTACTCGACACCACATGACCGAAAAATGCCACTGAGTTCAACTAGAACTTTCACTTGCTGAATTTAGCATACAACTGATGATCCTTCATTTTTTGTAGCACCACCCTCAAATGAGCGGCATGCTCCTCCTCGCTCCGAGAGTATATAAGGATATCATCTATGAACACAATCACGAACATATCCAAGTACAACTTGAACACCCTATTTATCAAATATATAAAAGCTGTAAGAGCATCCATTAGTCCAAAAGACATAACTACAAACTTATAATGACCATACCGAGTCCTGAAGTCTGTCTTCGAAATATCGCTCTCCCGAACTCTGAGCTGATGGTATCTGGATCTGAGATCTATATCTGAAAAGCAGTTAGCACCCTGAAGCTGGTCAAACAAATCATCAATCCTGGGGAGAGGATACCTGTTCTTGATGGTAACTTTTTTCAATTGCCGATAATTAATGCACATATAAAGAGAACCATCTTTCTTGTGGGCAAAGAGAACTGGTGCACCCCATGGGGATTTGCTCGGTCTAATGAATCCCTTGTCTAAAAGGTCTTTCAATTGCTCCTTCAACTCCTTTAGCTCAGATGGGGCCATTCTGTAAGGAGGAATAGATATAGGTTGCATATCAGGAAGGAGGTCAATACCAAAATCAATATCCTGCGCGGGAGGGATTCCCGATAAATCATTTGGGAAGAATTATGGATACTTACATACTACTAGAACTGATTGGATAGTTGGGGTCTTAGACGTAGAATCCTTAACCCTAACTAGATGGTACACGCAACCATTAGAAATCATCTTTCTGGCCTTATGGTAGGAAATGAAATGACCTACAGGAACAACCAAACTACCCTCGCACTCTATAATTTGCTCACCCGGGAATTTGAACTCTACTCCATGGGTTCTACAATTGACTGAGGCATAGCATGCAAATAACAAATCCATGTCGAGGATAACATCAAAATAAGTCATGGCTAACTCTACTAAATCTATTGAGATAATTTTTGAAGGACTGTGACAGGGAAATTTTTATACGCCCGTCTATCTACAACTGAATCGCCAACTGGAGTAGAGACTGAGAAGAGTTCTGATAAGATTTTGGGACTGAGTTTGAAACTACTAGAAACATAGGGGGTCACAAAAGATAAAGTAGCCCTTGGATCTAACATTGCATATACATCAAGGTGGAATATTGATAATATACCAGTGACTACATCTGGGGAGACCTCATGTTGACGGGATGCTAGGGCATAAAATCTGTTTTGGCGCTGTCTGCCTCTCGCACTAGTGGATGCCCCCTATTGAGCTAGGCGTGCTGGTGGAGCTGCTGAACTAGAAGCTGGGCCTCGGACCCTATCATGACAATTTCTGGCTACTGGACAATTTCTAAGCTTATGTGTGAGCTTCCCGCACCCAAAGCAAGCACCTGTACCTACCAAATACTGCCCTGTGTGTCTCCAGCCATATCTGCTACACTCTAGAGGGTTGATCTCTGTGGGTTTGCTACTCTAACCTCTCGAGCTTGATGGTCGTCTCCTCTGATCGCGCCTGGACCTAGATGACACACTCATACCTGAAGGTGCTGGAGTTGAAGATCTCTGGTGGTACTACTGACGGTGCCCACTAGGTCTCTGCTGGGAGAATCCGAAGCTATCAGTCCTTGCCCTCTTTGCCTCTCTCTCCCGCTCACTCATCTGTACCGCCTCCATCTGCTGGATGCACAATACTATCTGAGCAAATTCAATATCCTGAAGAAGCATCGTGGTTCGACAATCCCTGACCAAGTAGTCTGCTATCCCATGTGAAAACCTGCTCACACGGGATCTCTGATCCGCCACCATCTCAGGTGCATACTTGGAAAAAAAAGGAATACTACTAAACTGTCATCTTTCCTTGTTTTAGATTCACAAACTCGTCCACTTTGATCTCCCTCAACTCCCGAGGGAAGAATTGATCCAGAAAATTGACATGGAACTCATCCCAACTGATAGGGCCTGCTCCAACTACTCTACTATCCTTCCATTGCTTGAACCAAATGTGCACAACCCCCTTCAACTGGTACGAGGCTAAATTAGCGCACTCCTCCCAAGTTACCCCCATAATCTGGGTGATCTTCAGAATCTCCCCAATGAACTCATTTGGATCCTTGTCCACCTTCGATCCAAGGAACTCGGGAGGGTTCATCCTCATAAAATCCTTGATTCTTGCTGCCGGCACATTCCTATTCTGAGGGACATGTGCTACCGCCTGCTGATTAACCTGGGCGGTCAAGGCTTGGGCTAACATCTGAATGGCTGCCCTGAACTCTGTGTGGGCAATCGGCTCGGGTACATGCTCCTCATGGGCTGGTGGAGCCTACTGATGCCCATCCTTATTGCCATCATTGTGACCATTTTCCTTTCCATTTCTTCTTCTGTTAACTTTGTAGGGAGGCATGATTCTGCAAATGCATATAGCACGAGTTAGAAGGATAGAGAGACATTTCACCGCACGATATAGATCATGAAAGAAGGGAACAATTCCTAAATGTCTCGTAGCCTCTTCGTCATAAGTGTGGCGCGCTTCACACCCATAAAAAAGACTCTACTTATAGCAGCTTTTGAACACCCTAGGAAACTTTAAAACCTAATGCTCTGATACCAACATTTTCACGACCCGAACATAGGCCCGGATCTAGACACGGGACAAGGAACCCCGAGAGGCTCCAAGTCGACCCATGGCATGAACATACATCTAACTCAATCATAGATAAGTGGAAGATCAACATGAATAACATAGCAGAAGTCTAAACAAACATAATATCCAAATACATACATGAGTCTAAGCTTGTGTACAAACTATGTATGAAAAAGCCTCTACCACTAATGAGTTGATGGGACAAGACCCCAACTAACTCACTATAGTCTAAAAACTAAAACTATGGCATACAACTGATGAGAAGGGCCCTCGAAAGATGAGGACTCACCAACTAGGGCTGAGGAAAGCTAACTCTAGGAATCTGACTAGCGGTGGGACTGAGCCTGGATGTCGGAGCCTGTATCATAAAATGATACAACATAGAGTATGCGGTAGTACGTGGAATTTACCGAATATGCAAGGTAAGTAAAACCTCTAAGTAAGTAAAATCATAAATCATGCATATAATAAAACATAATCAAGATAAGATTCTGAGAGTAGGGCTTGCACGCTATTTTCTGAAATCGTGATCTGACCATAACTGAACATCATAACTGAATCGAATGACCAAAAGCTAAAAACTGGTAATCATACGTAAAACTGAACATTGGGTCAAACCTACTGAAAACATAATATCATGACTGATGTACATGCATAACTGAAATCATGAGGAACAATCGGAGACTCATCATATAACCAACATTACCACGATAGAGCTTACGTGGTCCCGACTATCACACTCAAGTGGGCAAAGCCGTCCAAAGCTTTGTCAGGGCTAAGGACGCTACCATGATATTGATATCAAGCTGAAGGCCCCTTGGGGGCAGGGGAAGCTCACAAGGGAGGTTCAAAATAATCTAAACATACCTACGTTGGCACATAGTTCTCAGGCATAGGATTTACTGACCATTAGCCACCACAGTTCTAGACACTACTCCCAAAAACATGCATATGCTCTCCATCGTTTTTCAACGAAGCTGACCATTGTCTAGTGACGAAGATGAATAATAACATACATGCATAATCTGAAATCATAACATGAGGAGCCTTGACTCAAACCATACCACAACCTGAAAATAATGGGAGTCTTGACTCCAAAACCATGTGGTAAGCTAGTTCATGAAATCATAAAACATACTTGATCATATAAGCTTTCCAATACTCTAACATGCTTGAAATCAACTTGATTCACTTTGAAACCATGAATATATACATGGGTATTTTGAAATCATACTTTCTTCATGCACATCTCGTCATGCTTGTACACATACTTCATAGATCTCAACTTTCATAAAATTTCATGGATGGGCATCATAGTTTAGAAAACTTGAAAAACATAATTTATAATTTAATTTTTTTTTAAATCTTCCCAGTAATCATAATTCATCATTTAAAACATGACTAGATCATACCCATGATTGAAACTTAGGACTTCATGCATTGGGTTAAAACCCCATGGAATCATCAATTAAAGCATCATGAATTGAGAGAGGATTGGACATGATGTGGACAATTGCACCCATTCATATCCTTACATACGTGAAAGGATACGATCTTACCACTTTCTTGATTGCCCAAAGAGAATTGAGGAAGAATTTTGTAGAACTAGGCTTGATCACCTCTCCAACTTCTACCCAGTGCTTAGCAGGATCAGGAGCCTGTTTTGGATGTGGGCAGCCTGGACNTTCCACCATTAATTACTATTCCTTTTATATTTCTCGATTAAAAGCATTTGTCAACATGCTTGGCTAATGGTAGTGCAATTACTTTGTATGTATTCCCAACTTTCTTGTTTGTTTTCTCTGCTATATTACTTTAACTGTTTTATCCTTATCTTTTATGAAATATTTACTACTCACATTAAACCGTTTGAATGTAAAAAATTGTTTCATATTCTCACAATTATTGCAGGACTCAATTTCTTAGTTATTACAAATAATTAGTTCAATATCTTTTCCCATTATAATAATAACATTTTCATGATCTTTACAACATTCTATAAATTGCTCACATTACTCATGACATAAAAAACAACTTTGAGGATGAGGCTTCATGATGAGAACGTTGGAGCAAAACACATTATGGTTCTTTGGGTTTTGATAATCATATGAGCCTTTATTTGAGTATGAGAAATACATCGATAATGATCATATAATTTCTATATTGATTATTCTTAATTATTTTTTGAATTTATATACCGATATTTTTTTTGGGTGAGTTGTAATATTATTTGTATCTTATACACTTTTCATTATTATTTCTTACAACTATCTTGTTGAAAATTTCCTTCTTTTTTTTTGGAGGGGGGTATATTCGCGCTTTAGTTTCTGACTTTGTATTATATAATAGGTTTATCAGGTTGCAATTATTTTTATCTTTTGATAAACTTTTGTGATAATCTTTTAAATTATATATCTAGTGAAAGTTTTTTCTTTTGTAATTTTGTGCTTTTTTGATAGAAAAGATTTGAATTAGATAGTGAAATAGAAATTCTCTGTGTTAGAATTAAGCATGCTTGAAGATATGTTGCATGAAGTAGACATCATTTTCTCACAAAAATAAGAACTCTTGATTCAAAAAGGAATTTACTATGAAGTAAAGATGTAGGTCTCACTGTCTCTGTATTTATTTGGTACCAGGAATTAGTAAACCTACTCTCCATTATTTTAATTCTTGAAAGCGGTATGATTCTTTTTTCGTTATAATTCAGTTTCTTTCTTAAGTTTTTGTTAAATATAAAAACTTATAAATAACATTAAAAACAAGATTCACTTATAAATAACATTAAAAGAAAGTCCTACAGTGTTGAAAAAAAAATCATTAATGCGTGAAAAAAGTGATAAGTATTTTGAAATGAAGGGAGTGTTTCTATCACAATACTAATGACCACTTGCCTTAGGTCGAAGGACCATTCGATTCATTAAGGGGGATAGCAATAGGTCGAATTACTATATAAAGAAGAGTTGTAAACTATAGGACTGTCCATTTCCCTTTTAAATTTAGTGCAAGTCATTGTATATGCACTATAATATTATCTTAAAATACCCCATTCTGAGCATAAAATGACGTAGCTTAGGATTTAGGAACTTAGAAATCACAAAAAATCCCTTAATAAACTCGTAGGGAAAAACAGACTGCTAGTCCCAACGAGGGACTGGATGGATCATTACCAGTGACCACGACTCCTGGTCACCAGTCACCATGAACACTGCCAGTTCTTCCTCTAGGGTCACCACGAGGGACACCACGACTCATGGGGTACCCAACGACTCATGGTGACTAATCGTTACCAACACATCCAAAGTTCTCCAATTTTCAACCAACTCTTAACCACGAACCACCCAATGGATTATTGTGTTGACCACGACTCGTGGTGACTAGTCGTTAGGTACAATATCCAAATTTCCTTTATCCTTCAACCTCCTTCGACCATGGATGACCTAACGGATCATGGGGCTGACCACGACTCATGGTCACATCCTTGGTCACCCCAAACTGTAATTTTCAACAAAGTCCCAGCCTCTCCCGATGAGTCACTTAATGACTCATGGATTTTTTGATCGGTCATTGAACGACTCGTCCTGTGACTTGGTGAAGAAAATTTAATTTTCTCTGTTTCAACTCCCGGGTCTAATATGAGGGTTTTCGGGGAATTACAAGAAGTCACCTTGGTTAAAGTATTATGGAGAAGTAATTACATCGAGGAAGTAACTTGGGAGGCTGAGGAAGAAATGAAGAAGAAATAGCCTTACCTATTCATGATGTTGATGTGATATTAAGGTATGTGTTTGATACCTAAGTTACAGATTATCTATTTTGAAGCATATTAAGCAAAGTTAATTTCCATTCGAGGGGACGAATGTTCCTAAGGGGGGGNGGGAGAATGTTACACCCCAGATTTTTGGTGATTATTTGATGTTTGTATGTTAAAGGGAAGTACGAGTTGTATATTGGTTGTAGACGATAAGGAAAATGTATACGAATGAAAAAGCAAAGAGTATGTGAAGTTCATAAGTAAGAGTCTATTTAAAATGAAAATATCTTCCAATATATAATGAATTAGAATCTCCAGACCTATCAAATCAAAGGTATTTGAGTCTAGTTTTTAGGACATCAAACCGCTCATCAATCAGAGTTTGAAGCAAGAAGTTATCGACATTTTACCAAAGCATCCCGAGCAGTGACGTGGGCATGACGCCCTAGAGCCTCCACTGCCCTAACTATTAAAAAATTAGATTTTTGGTGTTGAAAAACATTTCCATCATAATCAAAATTGATTATCTTTCTTAGGTACTTAACACTCTTTCTCTCATTTCCAGTAGTTAGAGCAGGAAAAATTGAAGAGGAAACCTCAAGCTAAGTTCAAGCAAATCACAAGACATTTAAGAGTTAGTTTCCAAAGGTTCAAGGTAAGCTAAGGCTGTTATTGGAGCTTGTTTTGGAAACATTTTGGAGAGAAGTTGATGCATTTTAAAGCCTGGTTATGGTGCCTATATATTCATCTTTCAATAAGGATTGAAGCCAAGGAGGAAGATAAGGATTTAGCCCTCTTTAAACCCCTTAAATTGCAAGCAAAAAAACTAGAAATTGGCAACTAAGTAAGCTGCCGATAAAATGTTTTTAAGATGCATTTTCTCATTTTTCATAGGCTTTTTGGAAGTATCTTTGTCTTGAAATATACTCTGCTTTATGAGGAAGAATTACAACATAAGTGAGGTAAAGTTCTCCATTTTTTTCTCCCTCAAAAGTTAGTGAAAACTAGTTAAGAAAATGAGTGAATGTTATTGTTGCTATTGTAACTGCCTTTGGTTAGTTATTTTGGGCTGCATTTTATGTTACAGATTAGGATTTATACTTACCTATAAATTCACGAGATTGGGAAGGTAAAGGGCTGATCATTTAAGTAAGAAAAGTTCATCGGAGATAAAGGTATGTAAGGCACCTCGTCTGTCGTTCTTTTAAGCATGATTCGTGCGTTGTGAATTAAATGAGCCAGAAACCTCTTTACAAGTCTTGAGGCAGTATGTAAAGATTCATTTAAGAATTTAAAGTTTCATGTTTGATTGAGATTAAATGTTGAGATTATGTCTAGCTCAAGTGAGGCATTTAAAGTGTGCTATTGTGTTGATTATTGTCATAGTTGTACATCGAGTTGGATACCCCTCAGTGTGGGCATTGTTAGTTGGTCCTATATATATATATGTATATATATATGTTATGTTGAATGTGTTTAAAGTTCAGGTTGCTAATTGAAATTGGTGAAAGAGAAAATATGATGACATGTAAGCGATTTTAATCCAAGTAAAGACCTCACAAACTATTAAGGGAAAATGATCTTATTGAATTAGGATTTACTAGTTATGGTGGTACTTTATCTTATGTGTATGTTATGAAATATGCCAGGCCAAGGGGAGATTTCATAATCCCTTTCCCTTAAGTCAAATGACATGCTAGCGAGTCTCCAAGCTCTAATTTCCCTATGAACACGATCTATAATTCTTGTTGAAACTCTTAAGTCATCCCAGTTCCTTATGATTTATACAAATTTTGAATACATGCATTTAAGTTCTATTTTCTAGCTTTACATTTTATATGTGCTCACTTGCAGTTATGCATTACGAAGGAGGCCTATGTAGGCCACAAATTTAGTATTTGTTCTTTCTATATTATACGTGTTAAATTGACCCAATATAAGCCATATTAGCTTTGTTTATGATTATGATTAAGATTTATTGATTTTACTCCGGTGTGGTACATTGAATAGAGGTATTTTAATTTTTACCCTAGTCTGGTACACCTACTGGAGGCATTTTTATTTTTATCCCGATGTGGTACACTGGTCGATGAATTTTATATGGATTTTATGGTTGGCTAGCCACAGACAATTCAGTTATAGTTTTTACTGTGCTTTATATGATTTCATTTACACTTTAATATTGAGTTATTGTCAGGTTTCAATTTTCAGGATACCGGGTTGTTACTATTCTTTATTTCTAGCTCATTTATCATTGTTATCTTATATGTTTATAGTTTTCAGCCTTACATACTAGTACATTTTATTCGTGCTGAGGTCCTTCATCTGGGGGCCCCTCCTACAATCGTGCTGTAGGTACAGGCCGAGGCTCACATCATAGACGCAGTAGGAGCTAGATTTCAATGGAATAGTGGTATGCTCCTCTCTTGTAGGAGTCATGTCCTAGTTTTGACTATTTTGAGTTTTTGTACAGCATGGGTAGGCTGAGGCCCTGTCCCGTGCATTTAAGTTTGTTTACTCTGTAGAGGTTGATGTGGACTAGTTTGTATACTAGTTTTGGTTGTGTAGTCGTGTTGATTTTCCATTGCTTTGTTTAGATTTATTGTTGCCTTGTCAGCTTTCTAGGTTGCTTATTCGTCATTATTGAGAACTTATGGGTCTAATATTTATCTTGGTTGGTTGTGATTGGTGGCTTGGTCGGCCTAAGGGTTAAATTTTCAGATGCTATATAGCCATCTTCTCGATCAATCATGAATCTAGTGCCAGTTGTGCCCTGCCTCAGTTTTGGGCTAAGACACTAAATCTAAAAAGGTTACCCTTAAGGTTTCTATTATATTCTATCTTATCTTACTCTCTGTTCACCTTACCGGGTTGAACAATCTTCATACCCGACCTTTCTATTGAGGTCCTAGGAACGCCAAGGGTGCGGGTATTCAATTACCACAGACGAATTCAAATTATCCTTTCCACAATATCCCAACTTAGGGAGGAATTTCATTCACACAAATTTTATTTCAATGATTTCTTACTAGAATACTCGAAAACGATTAATTTGATTATTCATGGACTTTTCGTACTATCCCCTTTTTCATAGGTTCTATCTACTTCACTATCCAATTTTAAGAGATTCATTATTCTAGCATCACCATTTATCATACTCTCATGGATGTAGGACTTCGGCATAGTTTTTTTATACCCGAAAGGGTTGGATTTAAGCATCGGAGCACACTGGTGAAACATATCATTAGGTAAAGATAGACTATTACAACGATAAGATTCTTGCTATAGCAGTCTCGCTGTAGCAAAGTGATTGGACGTTGCAGTGGGAAATGCCTGACAGATTTAAAATAGGAAAGGAGGGGTTACACCCTTATTTTCCAAGACTTAACTTCTCTTGCGTCCGATTTTCTCTCCACCACTTCTCTCTCTACACTTTTCTCAGGTAATTCTCACTCCTTAATTTTTCATTATGTTGTTTTGAATATTTTTATTGAGTTCTTCATATCTAATGTGCTTGGGTTGGCAATGATTGAGGCCTCAAGAATAAGGGTTTCTTTGCACTTAATGGGG